>QVTF01020379.1:0-74276 GCA_003573665.1 Oxygymnocypris stewartii | reverse complement strand
AGCCTGATTTTAGCAATATTCATGTTGCTAGCATATTGCTAGCGTGATTTTAGCATTATTAGCATGTTGCTAGCATAATTAGCATGTTGCTAGCATGATTTTAGCATGATTAGCATGTTGTTAGCATTTTGCTAGCGTGATTTTAGCATGATTAGCATGTTGCTAGCATGTTGCTAGCATGATTAGCATGTTGATAGCATGTTGCTAGCGTGATTAGCATGTTGCTAGCATGTTGTTAGCATGTTTGCTAGCATGTTGCTAGCGTGATTAGCATGTTTGCTAGCATGATTAGCATGTTGCTAGCATGATTTTAGCATGATTAGCATGTTGCTAGCTAGCATGTTGCTAGCGTGATTAGCATGTTGCTAGTATGATTTTAGCATGATTAGCATGTTGCTAACATGTTGCTAGCATGATTAGCATGTTTATAGCATGTTGCTAACATGATTAGCATGTTGCTAGCATATTTTAACATGATTAGCATGTGACTAGCATGTTGCTAGCATGTTGCTAGCATGATTAGCATGTTGCTAGCATGTTGCTAACATGATAAGCATGTTGCTAGCATGTCGCTAGCATGATTTTAGCATGATTAGCATGTTGCTAGCATGTGACTAGCATGTTGCTAGCATGTTGCTAGCATGATTAGCATGTTTATAGCATGTTGCTAACATGATTAGCATGTTGCTAACATGATTTTAGCATGATTAGCATGTTGCTAGCATGTTGCTAGCGTGATTAGCATGTTGCTAGCATGATTTTAGCATGTTGCTAGCGTGATTAGCATGTTGCTAGCATGTTGCCAACATGATTTTAGCATGTTGCTAGCGTGATTAGCATGTTGCTAGCGTGATTAGCATGTGACTAGCATGGTGCTAGCATGATTAGCATGTTGCTAGCATGATTAGCATGTTGCTAGCATGATTAGCATGTTGCTAGCGTGATTAGCATGTTGCTAGCATGATTAGCATGTTGCTAGCGTGATTAGCATGTGACTAGCATGTTGCTAGCATGATTAGCATGTTGTTAGCATGTTGCTAGCATGATTTTAGCATGATTAGCATGTTGCTAGCATGTTGTTAGCATGATTAGCATGTTGCTAGCATGTTGCTAGCATGTTGCTAGCGTGATTAGCATGTTGCTAGCATGTTGCTAGCATGATTAGCATGTTGCTAGCATGTTGCTAGCGTGATTAGCATGTTGCTAGCATGTTGCTAGCATGTTGCTAGCGTGATTAGCATGTTGCTAGCATGTTGCTAGCATGATTAGCATGTTGCTAGCATGTTGCTAGCGTGATTAGCATGTTGCTAGCATGTTGTTAGCGTGATTAGCATGTTGCTAGCATGTTGCTAGCATTTTGCTAGCGTGATTAGCATGTTGCTAGCATGTTGCTAGCGTGATTAGCATGTTGCTAGCATGTTGCTAGCATGTTGCTAGCATGTTGCTAGCATGATTAGCATGTTTATAGCATGTTGCTAACATGATTAGCATGTTGCTAACATGATTTTAGCATGATTAGCATGTTGCTAGCATGTTGCTAGCGTGATTAGCATGTTGCTAGCATGATTTTAGCATGTTGCTAGCGTGATTAGCATGTTGCTAGCATGTTGCCAACATGATTTTAGCATGTTTGCTAGCGTGATTAGCATGTTGCTAGCGTGATTAGCATGTGACTAGCATGGTGCTAGCATGATTAGCATGTTGCTAGCATGATTATCATGTTGCTAGCGTGATTAGCATGTTGCTAGCATGATTAGCATGTTGCTAGCGTGATTAGCATGTGACTAGCATGTTGCTAGCATGATTAGCATGTTGTTAGCATGTTGCTAGCATGATTAGCATGTTGATAGCATGTTGCTAGCGTGATTAGCATGTTGCTAGCATGTTGCTAGCATGTTGTTAGCATGTTGCTAGCATGTTGCTAGCGTGATTAGCATGTTGCTAGCATGATTAGCATGTTGCTAGCATGTTGCTAGCATGATTTTAGCATGATTAGCATGTTGCTAGCATGTTGCTAGCGTGATTAGCATGTTGCTAGTATGATTTTAGCATGATTAGCATGTTGCTAACATGTTGCTAGCATGATTAGCATGTTGCTAGCATGTTGCTAGCATGATTTTAGCATGATTAGCATGTTGCTAGAATGTTGCTAGCGTGATTAGAATGTTGCAAGCCTGATTTTAGCATGATTAGCATGTTGCTAGCATGATTAGCATGTTGCTAGAATGTTGCAAGCCTGATTTTAGCATGATTAGCATGTTGCTAGCATATTGCTAGCGTGATTTTAGCATTATTAGCATGTTGCTAGCATAATTAGCATGTTGCTAGCATGATTTTAGCATGATTAGCATGTTGTTAGCATTTTGCTAGCGTGATTTTAGCATGATTAGCATGTTGCTAGCATGTTGCTAGCATGATTAGCATGTTGATAGCATGTTGCTAGCGTGATTAGCATGTTGCTAGCATGTTGTTAGCATGTTGCTAGCATGTTGCTAGCGTGATTAGCATGTTGCTAGCATGATTAGCATGTTGCTAGCATGATTTTAGCATGATTAGCATGTTGCTAGCATGTTGCTAGCGTGATTAGCATGTTGCTAGTATGATTTTAGCATGATTAGCATGTTGCTAACATGTTGCTAGCATGATTAGCATGTTTATAGCATGTTGCTAACATGATTAGCATGTTGCTAGCATTATTTTAACATGATTAGCATGTGACTAGCATGTTGCTAGCATGTTGCTAGCATGATTAGCATGTTGCTAGCATGTTGCTAACATGATAAGCATGTTGCTAGCATGTCGCTAGCATGATTTTAGCATGATTAGCATGTTGCTAGCATGTGACTAGCATGTTGCTAGCATGTTGCTAGCATGATTAGCATGTTTATAGCATGTTGCTAACATGATTAGCATGTTGCTAACATGATTTTAGCATGATTAGCATGTTGCTAGCATGTTGCTAGCGTGATTAGCATGTTGCTAGCATGATTTTAGCATGTTGCTAGCGTGATTAGCATGTTGCTAGCATGTTGCCAACATGATTTTAGCATGTTGCTAGCGTGATTAGCATGTTGCTAGCGTGATTAGCATGTGACTAGCATGGTGCTAGCATGATTAGCATGTTGCTAGCATGATTAGCATGTTGCTAGCGTGATTAGCATGTTGCTAGCGTGATTAGCATGTTGCTAGCATGATTAGCATGTTGCTAGCGTGATTAGCATGTGACTAGCATGTTGCTAGCATGATTAGCATGATTAGCATGTTGCTAGCATGATTTTAGCATGATTAGCATGTTGCTAGCATGTTGCTAGCATGATTAGCATGTTGCTAGCATGTTGCTAGCGTGATTAGCATGTTGCTAGCATGTTGCTAGCATGATTAGCATGTTGCTAGCATGTTGCTAGCGTGATTAGCATGTTGCTAGCATGTTGCTAGCATGTTGCTAGCATGTTGCTAGCGTGATTAGCATGTTGCTAGCATGTTGCTAGCATGATTAGCATGTTGCTAGCATGTTGCTAGCATGATTAGCATGTTGCTAGCTTGTTTTTAGCATGATTAGCATGTTGCTAGCATGTTGCTAGCGTGATTAGCATGTTGCTAGCATGTTGTTAGCGTGATTAGCATGTTGCTAGCATGTTGCTAGCATGTTGTTAGCGTGATTAGCATGTTGCTAGCATGTTGCTAGCGTGATTAGCATGTTGCTAGCATGTTGCTAGCGTGATTAGCATGTTGCTAGCATGATTAGCATGTTGCTAGCATGTTGTTAGCATGTTTTTAGCATGATTAGCATGTTGCTAGCATGTTGCTAGCGTGATTAGCATGTTGCTAGCATGTTGCTAGCGTGATTAGCATGTTGCTAGCGTGATTAGCATGTTGCTAGCTTGTTTTTAGCATGATTAGCATGTTGCTAGCATGTTGCTAGCGTGATTAGCATGTTGCTAGCATGTTGCTAGCGTGATTAGCATGTTGCTAGCATGTTGCTAGCATGTTGCTAGCATGATTAGCATGTTGCTAGCATGTTGCTAGCATGATTAGCATGTTTGCTAGCTTGTTTTTAGCATGATTAGCATGTTGCTAGCATGTTGCTAGCGTGATTAGCATGTTGCTAGCATGTTGCTAGCGTGATTAACATGTTGCTAGCGTGATTAGCATGTTGCTAGCATGTTGCTAGCGTGATTAGCATGTTGCTAGCATGTTGCTAGCATGATTAGCATGTTGCTAGCATGTTGCTAGCGTGATTAGCATGTTGCTAGCTTGTTTTTAGCATGATTAGCATGTTGCTAGCATGTTTGCTAGCGTGATTAGCATGTTGCTAGCATGATTTTAGAATGATTAACATGTTGCTAGCGTGATTAGCATGTTGCTAGCATGATTAACATGTTGTTAGCATGTTGCTAGCATGATTAGCATGTTGCTAGCCTGATTTTAGCATTATCAGCATGTTGCTAGCATTTTGCTAACATGATTTTAGCATGATTAGCATGTTGTTAGCATGTTGCTAACGTGATTAGCATGTTTGCTAGCATGTTTTTAGCATGATTAGCATGTTGCTAGCATGTTGCTAGCCTGATTTTAACATTATCAGCATGTTGCTAGCATGTTGCTAACATGATTTTAGCATGATTAGCATGTTGTTAGCATGTTGCTAGCGTGATTAGCTGTTTGCTTGCATGTTTTTAGCATGATTAGCATGTTGCTAGCATGTTGCTAACGTGATTAACATGTTGCTAGCATGATTAGCATGTTGCTAGCATGTTGCTAGCGTGATTAGCATGTTGTTAGCATGTTTTTAGCATGATTAGCATGTTGCTAGCATGTTGCTAGCGTGATTTGCATGTTGCTAACATGATTTTAGCATGATTAGCATGTTGCTAACATGTTGCTAGCATGTTGCTAGCGTTATTAGCATGTTGCTAGCTTGTTTTTAGCATGATTAGCATGTTGCTAGCATGTTGCTAGCATGTTGCTAGCCTGATTTTAGCATTATTAGCATGTTGCTAGCATTTTGCTAGCATGATTTTAGCATGATTAGCATGTTGCTAGCATGTTGCTAGCATAATTAGCATGTTGCTAGCATGATTTTAGCATGATTAGCATGTTGCTAGCGTGATTTTAGCGTGATTAGCATGTTGCTAGCATGATTTTAGCATGATTAGCATGTTGCTAGCATGTTGCTAGCGTGATTAGCATGTTGCTAACATGATTTTAGCATGATTAGCATGTTGCTAGCATGTTGCTAGCATGTTGCTTGCGTGATTAGCATGTTGCTAGCTTGTTTTTAGCATGATTAGCATGTTGCTAGCATGTTGCTAGCATGTTGCTAGCCTGATTTTAGCATTATTAGCATGTTGCTAGCATTTTGCTAGCATGATTTTAGCATGATTAGCATGTTGCTAGCATGTTGCTAGCATAATTAGCATGTTGCTAGCATGATTTTAGCATGATTAGCATGTTGCTAGCATGATTTTAGCGTGATTAGCATGTTGCTAGCATGATTTTAGCATGATTAGCATGTTGCTAGCATGTTGCTAGCGTGATTAGCATGTTGCTAACATGTTTTTAGCATGATTAGCATGTTGCTAGCATGTTGCTAGCATGTTGCTTGCGTGATTAGCATGTTGCTAGCATGATTTTAGCATGATTAGCATGTTGCTAGCATGTTGCTAGCATGATTTTATCATGATTAGCATGTTGCTAGCATGATTTTAGCATGATTAGCATGTTGCTAGCATGATTTTAGCATGATTAGCATGTTGCTAGCATGATTAGCATGTTGCTAGCATGATTTTAGCATGATTAGCATGTTGCTAGCATGTCGCTAGCATGATTTTAGCATGATTAGCATGTTGCTAGCATGATTTTAGCATGATTAGCATGTTGTTAGCATGTTGCTAGCATGTTTAGCATGTTGCTTGCATGATTAGCATGTTGCTAGCATGATTTTAGCATGATTAGTATGTTGCTAGCATGATTACCATTGTAGTTTAAAGCATGATTACCATTGTAGTTTAAACGTATATGCTGTTTCATGGGCCGTCCCCTCACCATGTAAGTCTATGGGACATTTTTGGGGGGCTCTTGCGCCCCAGGGGTAAAACTTATACCCCACTGCAGGGTATGTTCTCGCTCAGCTTGATAGCCTCTTCAAATGTTGTGATTCACAAGTTTCTACGAAATTCTCGCTCTGCGCTACAACCCGTCGAAGTTTGCCGCAATGCATTGTCGATGCGTTTTTTTGCGCGGTTTTTCGCTAATTGTACGATTAGCATAAACCCGATCGCTTAGAAAAGATATAGCACACCCCGCGAGATCAGTCTGAAGATTTGGGATGAGTTTGGAGTCTGTAGAGTTAAAGCTCTAGGAGGAGTAGCAGTCAGAAATTTAGTCTCAGAAGAATAATAATAACTAGAATGTACATTTCCAGAAGAAAATGTGAATGGTGCTTGCAGTGGCAAGAAACACCACCCGGTTGCTAGGCGGTTGCTAGGGTTGTTGCTAGGCGGTTGCTAGGGTGTTCTGGGTGGTTGCTAGGGCGTTGCTAGGCGGTTGCTAGGATGTTCTGGGTGGTTGCTAGGTCCTACACCATAGAAAGTCAATGGGGCAACTTTGGGACGCTCCTGCCCCCCAGGGGTGCAACTTTTACCCCATTTTGAGATATGGTCCTACAGAGCCTGCCAGCCTCTTCAAATGTGGCAAATTTCACATTTCTGTGAAATCCACTCTCTGAGCTATGAGGCGTCAAAGTTTTTCGCAATGTTAAGTCTATGCGTTTTTTTTGGCCGCTATTTCGCCCCTGGGGCGAACATCGTACCCCCGATCGCTTATAAAAGTCATAGCACACCATTCCCGATTAGGCCGCACGTTTTGACACCTCATTCATGGCTCTGTGGCAAAAACTGCGGGAGGAGTAGCGCGCCGAAGTTTGGTCAGGGCGAATAGTAATAACAATACTAGAATGTACATTTCCAGAAGAAAATGTGAATGGTGCTTGCAGTGGCAAAAAACACCACCCGGTTGCTAGGCGGTTGCTAGGGTTGTTGCTAGGCGGTTGCTAGGGTGTTCTGGGTGGTTGCTAGGGCGTTGCTAGACGGTTGCTAGGATGTTCTGGGTGGTTGCTAGGTCCTACACCATAGAAAGTCAATGGGGCAACTTTGGGACGCTCCTGCCCCCCAGGGGTGCAACTTTTACCCCATTTTGAGGTATGGTCTTACAGAGCCTGCCAGCCTCTTCAAATGTGGCAAATTTCACATTTCTGTGAAATCCACTCTCTGAGCTACGAGGCGTCAAAGTTTTTGGCAATGTTAAGTCTATGCGTTTTTTTTGGCCGCTATTTCGCCCCTGGGGCGAACATCGTACCCCCGATCGCTTATAAAAGTCATAGCACACCATTCCCGATTAGGCCGCACGTTTTGACACCTCATTCATGGGTCTATGACAAACTTTGCAGGAGGAGTAGCGTGCCGAAGTATTGTCAGGGCGAATAGTAATAACAATACTAGAATGTACATTTCCAGAAGAAAATGTGAATGGTGCTTGCAGTGGCAAAAAACACCACCCGGTTGCTAGGCGGTTGCTAGGGATGTTGCTAGGCGGTTGCTAGGGTGTTCTGGGTGGTTGCTAGGTCCTACACCATAGAAAGTCAATGGGGCAACTTTGGGACGCTCCTGCCCCCCAGGTGTGCAACTTTTACCCCATTTTGAGGTATGGTCCTACAGAGCCTGCCAGCCTCTTCAAATGTGGCAAATTTCACATTTCTGTGAAATCCACTCTCTGAGCTATGAGGCGTCAAAGTTTTTCGCAATGTTAAGTCTATGCGTTTTTTTTGGCCGCTATTTCGCCCCTGGGGCGAAAATCGTACCCCCGATCGCTTATAAAAGTCATAGCACACCATTCCCGATTAGGCCGCACATTTTGACACCTCATTCATGGCTCTGTGGCAAAAACTGCGGGAGGAGTAGCGCGCCGAAGTTTGGTCAGGGCGAATAGTAATAACAATACTAGAATGTACATTTCCAGAAGAAAATGTGAATGGTGCTTGCAGTGGCAAAAAACACCACCCGGTTGCTAGGCGGTTGCTAGGGTTGTTGCTAGGCGGTTGCTAGGGTGTTCTGGGTGGTTGCTAGGGCGTTGCTAGACGGTTGCTAGGATGTTCTGGGTGGTTGCTAGGTCCTACACCATAGAAAGTCAATGGGGCAACTTTGGGACGCTCCTGCCCCCCAGGGGTGCAACTTTTACCCCATTTTGAGGTATGGTCCTACAGAGCCTGCCAGCCTCTTCAAATGTGGCAAATTTCACATTTCTGTGAAATTCACTCTCTGAGCTATGAGGCGTCAAATTTTTTCACAATGTTAAGTCTATGCGTTTTTTTTGGCCGCTATTTCGCCCCTGGGGCGAACATCGTACCCCCGATCGCTTATAAAAGTCATAGCACACCATTCCCGATTAGGCCGCACGTTTTGACACCTCATTCATGGCTCTGTGGCAAAAACTGCGGGAGGAGTAGCGCGCCGAAGTTTGGTCAGGGCGAATAGTAATAACAATACTAGAATGTACATTTCCAGAAGAAAATGTGAAATGGTGCTTGCAGTGGCAAAACTCGACGCTGGGCAGATACTACAGTGTTCTGCGCGATTCCAAGAGAGACAACCACCATGTCTATATGATGTTTTGGAAATGAGATTATGGCTTATTAATGTTGCCATACGGTTGCTAGGATGCTCGATATGGTTGCTAGGTCGAAGCTAAGATCATAGGTCATTATTTATTAGTTCATTAAAAATGAGTCAAATGAGTGTGTGGGCGTTACAGAGAGAGAGAGAGAGAGAAGGGTCCCTAAGGGCCTGCATGTGTGTGTGTGTGTGAGAAAGTGACAGTTGAGATTCAAATTCATGAACATTCTGCCATTGTAAGTCAATGGGACTTTTTTGCCCGCTTTTTCGTCCGCTGTTCAAACATCGTAGGTCCGATCTCTAAGAAAAGATATAGCACACCTCTCCTCAATGAGCCGGTCGATTTAACACCTCATTCATGGGTCTATGACAAAATGTGCAGGAGGAGTAGCGCGCCGAAGTTTGGTCAGGGCGAATAGTAATAACAATACTAGAATGTACATTTCCAGAAGAAAATGTGAATGGTGCTTGCAGTGGCAAAAAACACCACCCTGTTGCTAGGGTAATGTAGGGTGTTGCTAGGCGGTTGCTAGGGTAATCTGGGTGGTTGCTATGGTGTAATAGGTGGTTGGTAGTTGTCACAGATGGTTACTATGGAGTTTGTAGCATTTTATTGGCATGATTTAGCACTTAGCTAAGCGCTATTAGCATGTAGCTATTCACTGCTAGCATGTGTAGCATGTAGCAAGTCCTGTTTGCTAGCATGAGTCAAAAGAGCCAACCCCCATCTCTATACGATGTTCTGATGCAGAGATATTGGTCTTGCAAAACGGTTGCTAGGGTACTCTGTTTGGTTGCTAGGGAGTGGCTTGGCAGCTGCCAATCATGAAGCTCCAAAGTCAGTGTGAATGTATAAACCAACCCCCATCTCTCTACGATGTTCTGATGCAGAGATAGAGGTCTTGCAAAACGGTTGCTAGGGTACTCTGTTTGGTTGCTAGGGAGTGGCTTGGCAGCTAGCAATCACGATACTCCAAAGGCTTCTTGTCAGTATGAATGATATAAACCAACTCCCACGCCTCTGTGACATTCAGAATGGAAGATATTCCTCTGTGAATTTTGGTTGCTAAGGTGCTCGACAATGGTTGCTAGGGCGTGGCCAGTGAGTGTTGAGGTGATTCAGGATTGGCTTCTTGCTGCCCCGAGTCAAACGAGCCCACCCTCATGTTTCTATGACACTTCTATCCTGAGATATCCCTTTGATCTCTTTCAATGGAAGTCTATGGGACGTGTTGCTAAGGTGCTCTAAATGGTTGCTAGGGGCGTGGCTTGATAGCTTCACAATGATCCTGAGATGCTGATTGGTCGTCTGAGTCAAATGAGCCCGCCCCCTTGTCTCTATGACACTGTGATCCAGAGTTATGTTCAATTGAAAAGCGGTTTCAAGTCAATGGGGCAACTTTGGGACGCTCTTGCCCCCCAGGGGTGCAAGTTTTACCCCATTGTGTGGTATGTTCTTACAGAGCCCATCAGCCTCTTCAAATGTGGCAAATTTCACATTTCTACGAAATCCACTCTCTGAGCTATGAGTCTGTGAATTTTGGTTGCTAAGGTGGTCGACAATGGTTGCTAGGGCGTGGCCAGTGTGTGTTGAGGTGATTCAGGATTGGCTGCTTGCTGCCCCGAGTCAAACGAGCCACCCCTCATGTTTCTATGACACTTCTATCCTGAGATATCCCTTTGATCTCTTTCAATGGAAGTCTATGGGACGTGTTGCTAAGGTGCTCTAAATGGTTGCTAGGGGCGTGGCTTGATAGCTTCACAATGATCCTGAGATGCTGATTGGTCGTCTGAGTCAAATGAGCCCGCCCCCTTGTCTCTATGACACTGTGATCCAGAGTTATGTTCAATTGAAAAGCGGTTCAATTGAAAGGACGGCCCATTTCATGGGCCGTCCTACACCATTGAAAGTAAATGGGCAACTTTGGGACGCTCCTGCCCCCCAGGGGTGCAACTTTTACCCCATTTTGAGGTATGGTCTTACAGAGCCTGCCAGCCTCTTTAAATGTGGCAAATTTCAAATTTCTGTGAAATCCACTCTCTGAGCTACGAGGCGTCAAAGTTTTTCGCAATGTTGAGTCTATGCGTTTTTTTTGGCCGCTATTTCGCCCCTGGGGCGAACATCGTACCCCCGATCGCTTATAAAAGTCATAGCACACCATTCCCGATTAGGCCGCACGTTTTGACACCTCATTGATGGCTCTGTGACAAAAACTGCGGGAGGAGTAGCGTGTCGAAATATTGTCAGGGCGAATAGTAATAACAATACTAGAATGTACATTTCCAGAAGAAAATGTGAATGGTGCTTGCAGTGGCAAAAAACACCACCCGGTTGCTAGGCGGTTGCTAGGGTTGTTGCTAGGCGGTTGCTAGGGTGTTCTGGGTGGTTGCTAGGGCGTTGCTAGGATGTTCTGGGTGGTTGCTAGGTCCTACACCATAGAAAGTCAATGGGGCAACTTTGGGATGCTCCTGCCCCCCAGGGGTGCAACTTTTACCCCATTTTGAGGTATGGTCCTACAGAGCCTGCCAGCCTCTTCAAATGTGGCAAATTTCACATTTCTGTGAAATCCACTCTCTGAGCTATGAGGCGTCAAAGTTTTTCGCAATGTTAAGTCTATGCGTTTTTTTTGGCCGCTATTTCGCCCCTGGGGCGAACATCGTACCCCCGATCGCTTATAAAAGTCATAGCACACCATTCCCGATTAGGCCGCACGTTTTGACACCTCATTCATGGCTCTGTGGCAAAAACTGCGGGAGGAGTAGTGCGCCGAAGTTTGGTCAGGGCGAATAGTAATAACAATACTAGTGTAAATGCAGCCGGTTTTTTGATTTATTTTGAAATACGTATGCACTTTTATTTTGACATGACGAAAAACCGGAAGTAGCGTCTGTTAGCGCTGGTAAGCGCCGTAAGTGAAACTGAGAGAAAAAAGCGCACATGTAGCAGTGATGCAGCTATAATGTTACCTGCTAGTTTTGTTTCTTTATTATTTCATGCTTAGTGGTGTTTGCTTCATCTGTGTGTAAGCTGAAGAAGTATATATTTCGACTGTGAAGATTGCTTCTGGGAAATTACTCTGCCGTTGGTTGAGAAGCAGGCTAAAGTGGTCAGTATTACACTGTTATTTATGTTATTTATGTAACGATTTGCAATATTTTATGTTGTCTTTTATTTTGTCTACCTGAACTTTTAGTTCTACGGTGGTAATAAACATCTGTAAAAGGAACCGGAGTCTCGCATTCAATCAATGGGCGGCATAGTAGAACACTTCTGCATCGGTGAAGACTCCGAGCGGATGAAGACGGGTTAGCTGCAGGCCACCTGCGGTAAAGGAGAGGCCACATTGTGAATTGTTCGTGTGAATCCAAAAGGGCAAGTGGACAAGGCTTCACAAGCAAGCACGTCAAGGAGAGTGTCTTGAAAGTAGCGCAAGTACTGCCATTATAGCTCACGGACATTTCGTTTGTGTTTTTTTTCCTTAAGGCAGCAGTGGACAATTTTTTTTTTCCTGCAATTGATTATCTAGTAAGAAAATAAGTAAATTAACCATTCTCCCAGTTGGATCTAAGATGTTTTAAGTTAATATCAAAGCATTGTTAATACAAGTGAGTTTCATATTTAGGCTGTGATAAGAGTTTTTTTATTGCTCATTTATTGAAGTGTGTTATTATGATACTGTAGTGTTTGATGTGCAATATTCAAAGGTTAAACTAAGGTAATCAAAGAGATTTTTTTTTTTTACATGTTATTTCATATTTGCACACATTAGAGAACAGAATACAATTTGTTCAAATTTCTACACATTTAAAACTCTGCATTTAATATGTCACACTCAAAAGAAAACACTTTTCTTCCTACTGAAGAGGTCACTCGGGGAGACCTTCAAGAAGATAGTGACGCAGAACAGACTACCCTATCACAGCAAGCTGACGCTGATGAGCAAGTTGAAAACACAGCGCAGGACACCCAATCTCAGGTTGGTGCGGATGACACACAAATGCCTCTTGGAATTAGGAAATCTGGACGCATACAAAGGCTCACTAAAAAGGGAAAAGCTCTGTTAGATGACAAATTGAAGGATCTAAATGTGAGTTTTGTAAAGATGTACAGAAGATGGAAGTATCATATCAATGGCTTAAAACGGTCCATTAAGAATAATGATGCTGATGATCTGATTGATGAGATTGTAAATGCAATCAATACCATCCAAGTTGACATGGACAATACTTACCTCAAAATAAGAGCCATTTCAAGTCCTGAACCTGACATTCGGAGAATGAATGATACATGCCAGGCGTTCACTAGGATTGCAAATACAAATGTTCAACATTTCCGCAGTGGTGATGATTCAGAAATCATACGTTGGCCTGATGCTAAATCAGTATTTGACAGCACAGTGTCTAGTGTTTCCTCAGCTCAAACTGCTAAGTCAAGAGCTTCTTCCAAAGTATCCAGACACTCTTCAATCCTGTCCCTTAATGCAAAACAAGCGGCAGCGGAAGTTGTGGCTACGCAAGAGGTGATAAAGATAACAAATGCACAACATCAGCAGAAGGAAGAAATTCAAAGACTTGAGGTGGAAGATCAAATCCTGAAGGCTGAAAGAGAAGCTAAAGAAAGGGAAATTGAAGCAGAGAGTGCTAAAGAAAGAGCTCAGTTCATAGCAGAAAGTGCTGATAGAAAATTGAAGCTGGAAGAAAAAAAAAGAGAAGTAGAACGGCTAGAAGAACTTAAAGGGCATGTTGCAGCTCAAGCAAGACTGCAGGTTTATTCAGAAACTGTCGATCCACCACTTTCACTTAACCCATTAGTGGATCCATTTTTTCCCTCCTATCAAGTACCAGTCTCTCAAGCTCTTCCTGCGCAACAAGCCAGGCCCAGTCAAGTCCGTCACCCACATGAGGTCAAAGCCACTAAAAACCCTCTCTTAAATCCCTCCATGTACACCTCATGTTTTGTTCCACAGCCAGCCACATTTTCTCAAATCCCTGTAAGTCAAGTCTACACCCCAACTGCACTTCCACTCATGCAACAAGCCTCAACCACTCAAGCTCCTGCCACTCAAGCCTTTTTAACCTCTCATGAAGCTTCCAATGACCTTGTGAGAACTCTTGCGGAAGCAATCACAGCTAATCGAGTTCCAATCCCAGAACCCGAAATTTTCAAAGGAGATCCTCTCAAATACAATGATTGGAAACTTTCCTTCTTTACTCTGATTGATCGCAAGAACCTGCTAGCTCAAGAAAAGCTCTTCTTTTTACGTAAGTACGTTGGTGGCTCAGCCAAGAGAGCTATTGAAGGCCATTTCCTTGTAGGTACGGAAACAGCTTATCGTGCTGCCTGGGACATACTTGAAGACAGATTTGGTAATCCATTCATAGTTGCCAAGTCATACCGTGACAAGATACATGCATGGCATAAAATTAGCCCCAAGGACAGCGAAAATCTTCGTGAGTTTGTTGATTTCCTGAGCAGTGTGGAATCAGCTATGCCATATGTTCAAGGTCTACAAACTCTCAATGACTGTGTGGAAAACCAAAGGATTGCTCTCAAGCTCCCGGATTGGTTGAGCTCACGCTGGAATAGAGAAGCCACCATTTATCAAGATGGACACAAAATGTTCCCTGACTTTAGATACTTTGTGAAATTTCTCAACATGGAGGCTCGTATTGCATGCAACCCCATCACATCATTTTATGCAGTAAAGTCAACTGACCAAGAAAGATCAAAGCCAACAGAACGAGAACAGTCTAGGTATCAACGAAATCAAAACTTTAGCGCTAAGACTTTCACTACTAATACAAGCGAGAAGACAAGCATCACATGCATCTTTTGCAAGAAGAAAGGCCATACTCTCCATAGGTGTCTCAAGATTAGGCAAAAACCAGTTGAAGAAAGAGTTAAGTTCGTACAACTGGAGAAATTATGTTTTGGCTGCCTTAGGATCGGCCATAACTCCAGAGATTGTACATCCAGGAGTGTGTGTGATTTATGTGGAAAACGTCACCCTACTTGCCTACATCAAGACCGTGGGAAGAAAGACCAAGAACAAGGAGACAAGAACCAACAGTCTGAAACTATTGAAATGAAGCAAGCTACCTCTAACCGAGTTGTTCAAGAGAAGAGCAACACTTACACTTCATCTATTGTTCCAGTCTATGTCTCCACGACAATGGAACCAGACAAGGAAGTTTTAGTGTATGCTTTACTTGACAGTCAGAGCGACACAACCTTCATCCTGAAGGATGCGGCTGTAACATTGGGTGCCAAGAAAGAGCCAGTAAAACTTAAAGTGTCCACGATAACATCAAAAACAAAAGTGGTGAATAGCCAAAAGGTGCAAGGGCTACAGGTAAGAGGCATCAGCTCTGACACTAAAATCAAACTCCCAACAACCTATACCAGAGATTACATACCGGCAAACAGATCCCATATACCCACAAGCACAACCGCAAAGTCCTGGCCTCACTTAGAACATTTGGCAGATGAAATGTCTCCTGAGCTCGACTGTGAAGTGGGATTGTTAATCGGCTATAACTGTCCACAAGTCTTACTTCCCAGAGATGTCATCTCGGGCAATGAAAACCAGCCATATGCGCAAAGGTCTGTGTTGGGTTGGAGCATTATCGGCCACAGCACTGAAGTTGATTATGATCCTGAGGATGAAATTGGTGTGAGCCACCGTATCATCATAAAGAAAGTTCAGCCAGCTACCAAGCCCTTTACTGAGCTCAAGTCTGAGGTCCATTTTGTTTATAGAACTCAAGTCAAGGAAATGATCACTCCAGCAGATATACTCAAGGTCTTTGAGGCAGATTTTACTGAGAAGTTCAGTGAAGAAGCTCTAATATCACAAGAAGATATTAAGTTCTTGGCGAAGCTGAAAGAAGGAATCAAGCAAAAGCCAAATGGGCATTACGAAATGCCATTGCCTTTCAAGGAAGATAGACCAAGCCTGCCAAACAACAAAGTGTGTGCAGAACATAGACTCAGATGTCTGAAAAAACGTTTTAAGAAAGATGATCAATATCAAAAGGATTATGTGACTTTTATGGAGGACATCATAGCAAGAGGTGATGCTGAAAAGGTTCCAGAGTCAGAGGTAACCAATAAGACCACGTGGTATATACCTCACCATGGGGTTTACCATCCCCAAAAGCCAGGAAAGATTCGCGTGGTATTCGATTGCTCAGCTAAGTTTCAGAATACATCACTGAATGAGCATCTACTCACCGGGCCAGACCTTACAAATACCCTTATAGGGGTTTTGTGTCGTTTCCGCAAAGGACAAGTAGCCATCATGTGTGATGTAGAGCGGATGTTCCATCAATTTCATGTTGCACCAAGGGACCAAGACTATCTCAGATTTCTGTGGTGGGAAAGAGGCAATATGGAAGCTCCACCGTCAGTGTTCCGCATGAAGGTTCACTTGTTCGGTGCTGCATCATCACCTGGATGTGCAAACTTTGGTCTCAAACACCTGGCTGCAGAAGGAGAAGGCAAGTTTAGTGAAGCTACAGTGAGGTTTATACAGCGCAACTTTTATGTTGACGATGGATTAACAAGTTTGGACAGTGAAGAAGAAGCTATCGATCTTGTTAGAGAGGCAAGAGACCTCTGCATCACCGGTAAGCTCCACTTACACAAATTCATTACCAACAACAAGAGGGTTCTTGCCACAATCCCAAAGCAAGAACTTGCTGAAGTTGCATCTGACCTGGACATGGCCTTAGGTGAGCACAAGATGGAGCGAGCTCTCGGGGTCCAATGGTGCATTAGTTCTGATAAGTTCCAGTTCAGAGTGAGGGTAAAGGAGCATCCCTTTACCAGAAGAGGAGTACTGTCAACAGTGGCCTCAATTTTTGATCCTCTTGGATTTGTGGCACCTATAATTTTGAAAGGTAAACAAATTCTACAAAGGATGTGCCAAGACAAGGTGGGATGGGATGATTCGCTTCCTGACGACCTCAGGCCGCGTTGGGAAGCATGGCTCCAAGACCTTCATAATCTGTCGTCGGTAGAGATACCACGGCACTACATACCATTGGCAGCTAAGGAAGTTCAGCAGTGTGAACTTCACCATTTTTCCGATGCCAGTGTTTCCGGCTATGGAATGTGTTCTTACCTTAGGGTTGTTTCAAAGTCTGGAGAAGTCCATTGTGCTCTTGTTATGGGGAAGGCAAGGGTTGCACCGTCTAAGGTAACCACAATCCCAAGGCTGGAACTCTCAGCTGCGGTCGTGGCCACAAGGACAAGGGATCTGCTAAGGAGAGAAATGGAGATTGAAAATCTACAGGAATACTTTTGGACCGATTCCAAGGTCGTCCTTGGTTACATTAATAATGACGAAAAGCGATTTCATGTATTCGTAGCTAATCGGATCCAGCAGATCAAATCGAGCACAGAACCAAGTCAGTGGCAATATGTTGCCTCAGAGAATAACCCGGCTGACCATGCCTCTCGCGGACTCATGGCAAAGGAGCTTGTAGAGTCTAACTGGTTCACGGGACCTAGTTTCTTGTGGCAAAGGGACCTCCCTAAGGAAGAAGAGTTTAAGGTGAGAGAACTCAATGAGGACGACCCAGAAATCAAAAGAGCACAAGTTCACACAACAAAAGCAAATGAGGAAAGGTCCTTATCAGACCGACTTCAGAAGTTTTCAGATTGGAAAAGAGTCGTAAAAGCTATAGCAAGACTTAAGCGTCTCGCAAAAGAGGTGAAAGGTCTTAAAACAAGATCCAATGAAGTTACAACACTTGAAGAAAGAATGCAGGCTGAACAATTCATAATCCATGCAGTTCAAGAAGAAGCGTTCAGTGATGAAATCAAGGCTCTTAAACAAAAGAAAGATATACAAAGGAACAAGTCAATCAAACTGCACAAGTTGAACCCTTTCATGGACAGCCAAGATATCCTGAGGGTGGGAGGTAGATTGACACAAGCAACACTCCACCCTCATGTCAAACACCCAGCTATCCTCCCCAAAGGGCATCATGTGTCTCGATTGTTGATAAGGCACTATCATGAGAAGGTGAAGCATCAGGGTCGTGGAATGACCATCAACGAACTACGCTCTAGTGGGATTTGGATTTTGGGGTGTAGTAGTGAAGTGTCATCACTCATTTTCAAGTGCATAAATTGCAGAAAGCTCAGAAAGTGTAATCAGGAACAAAAAATGGCCGACCTCCCCCTAGAGAGGATGGAAGCTACCCCTCCATTTACCTATAGTGGTATGGACTGTTTCGGACCATTTTATGTTAAAGATGGAAGGAAAGAAATGAAAAGGTATGGGCTTCTATTCACCTGCATGTGTTCACGTGCCATCCACATTGAGGTATTGGATGACCTTTCCACTGATGCTTTCCTAAATGCGTTGCGCTGCTTTATTGCCATAAGAGGCAATGTAAGTCAACTACGAAGTGATCAAGGCACAAACTTCGTGGGGGCACGCAATGAATTCCAAGAATTAATGAAAGGGATGGAGAGAGAACGTGTAGAAGAGTTGGGATGCAACTTTGTCATGAATCCACCTGGTTCCAGTCACATGGGCGGCGTCTGGGAGAGGCAGATTCGGACCGTGAGAAGTGTCCTCACTTCCATCCTAGACCAGTCTTCTGGAAGATTAGACAGCTCTTCATTAAGAACATTCCTATACGAAGTGATGGCTATAGTGAACAGTCGACCATTGACCACAGAACATCTCAATGATCCGTTAGGACCTGAACCCCTAACTCCAAACCATATATTGACAATGAAATCATCAATAATCGCACCACCACCTGGTGAGTTTGTAAGGGAAGATCTCTATCTTCAGAAAAGATGGAAGAGAGTACAGTTCTTGTCCAATGAATTTTGGACCAGGTGGAGAAAGGAGTATTTGCTGAATCTGCAGCAGAGGAGCAAATGGAACAAGGACAGGAGAAATGCTAAAGTGAATGACATTGTCCTGTTGCAAGATGATTGCATACCAAGAAATCAGTGGAAGTTGGCGAAGGTAGTTGAAGTCTTCCAGGGAGCTGACGGAAGAGTCAGAAAACTCAAACTGTTACTTAGTGACACAACACTAGACAGTAAAGGCACACGCTCACATAAGCCAGTTTACTTAGAAAGGTCAATACACAAAACAGTACTATTGCTTGAGGCTGAATGAGTAGGTTAGCTCTTCAATGACATTGGTTTGTTTATATTTGAGAGTATATTTGTGTATTTACTTTAATGTCTATTTTTTGTTGTGAATCACACATTGTGTGATGGTGGGAGTGTAAATGCAGCCGGTTTTTTGATTTATTTTGAAATACGTATGCACTTTTATTTTGACATGACGAAAAACCGGAAGTAGCGTCTGTTAGCGCTGGTAAGCGCCGTAAGTGAAACTGAGAGAAAAAAGCGCACATGTAGCAGTGATGCAGCTATAATGTTACCTGCTAGTTTTGTTTCTTTATTATTTCATGCTTAGTGGTGTTTGCTTCATCTGTGTGTAAGCTGAAGAAGTATATATTTCGACTGTGAAGATTGCTTCTGGGAAATTACTCTGCCGTTGGTTGAGAAGCAGGCTAAAGTGGTCAGTATTACACTGTTATTTATGTTATTTATGTAACGATTTGCAATATTTTATGTTGTCTTTTATTTTGTCTACCTGAACTTTTAGTTCTACGGTGGTAATAAACATCTGTAAAAGGAACCGGAGTCTCGCATTCAATCAATGGGCGGCATAACTAGAATGTACATTTCCAGAAGAAAATGTGAATGGTGCTTGCAGTGGCAAAACTCGGCGCTGGACAGATACTAGTGACTAGCATGTTTGCTAGCATATTTTTAGCATGATTAGCATCTTGTTACCATATTGCTAGCATGATTAGCATGTTGCTAGCATGTTGCTAGCATGATTTTATCATGTTGCTAGCATGATTTTATCATGTTGCTAGTATGATTAGCATGTTGCTAGCATTATTTTAGCATGTCGCTAGCATGATTAGCATGTTGCTAGCATGATTAGCATATGGCTAGCATGTTGCTAGCATTATTCTAGCATGTTGCTAGCATGATTAGCATGTTGCTAGCATGATTAGCATGTTTGCTAACATGTCGCTAGCATGTTGCTAGCATGTCGCTTGCATGATTCTAGCATGTTGCTAGCATGATTAGCATGTTGTTAGCATTTTGCTAGCATGATTAGCATTGTTGTTAGCATGTTGCTAGCATGATTAGCATGTTGCTAGCATGTTGCTAGCATGATTAGCATGTTGCTAGCATGTTGCTAACATGTTGTTAACATGATTCTAACATGTCGCTAACATGATTAGCATGTTGCTAGCATGTTGCTAGCATGATTAGCATGTTGCTAACATGTTGCTAACATGATTAGCATGTTGCTAGCATGTTGCTAGCATGATTAGCATGTTGCTAGCATGATTAGCATGTTTCTAGCATGTTGCTAGCATGTTGCTAGCATGTTGCTAGCGTGATTAGCATGTTGCTAGCATGTTGCTAGCATGATTAGCATGTTGCTAGCATGTTGCTAGCATGATGCTAGCATGATTTTAGCATTATTAGCATGTTGCTAGCATGTTGCTAGCGTGATTAGCATGTTTCTAGCATGTTGCTAGCATGATTTTAGCGTGATTAGCAAGTTTTTAGCATGTTGCTAGCATGATTAGCATGTGACTAGCATGTTGCTAGCATGATTAGCATGTTGCTAGCATGTTGCTAGCATGATTTTAACATGATTAGCATGTTTGCTAGCATGATTTTAGCGTGATTAGCATGTTGCTAGCATGATAAGCATGTTGCTAGCATGATTAGCATGTTGCTAGCATGTTGCTAGCATGATTAGCATGTTGCTAGCATGTTGCTAGCATGATTAGCATGTTTGCTAGCATGTTGCTAGCGTGATTAGCATGTTGCTAGCATGTTGCTAGCATGATTAGCATGTTGCTAGCATGTTGCTAGCATGATTAGCATGTTGCTAGCATGTTGCTAGCATGATGCTAGCATGATTTTAGCATTATTAGCATGTTGCTAGCCTGTTGCTAGTGTGATTAGCATGTTTCTAGCATGTTGCTAGCATGATTAGCATGTTGCTAGCATGTTGCTAGCATGATTTTAGCGTGATTAACATGTTTTTAGCATGTTGCTCGCATGATTAGCATGTGACTAGCATGTTGCTAGCATGTTGCTAGCATGATTTTAGCATGATTAGCATGTTGCTAGCATGATTTTAGCATGATTAGCATGTTGCTAGCATGTTGCTAGCATGTTGCTAGCGTGATTAGCATGTTGCTAGCATGATTAGCATGTTGCTAGCATGATTAGCATGTTGCTAGCATGTTGCTAGCATGATGCTAGCATGATTTTAGCATTATTAGCATGTTGCTAGCATGTTGCTAGCATGATTAGCATGTTGCTAGCATGTTGCTAGCATGATTTTAGCGTGATTAGCATGTTTTTAGCATGTTGCTAGCATGATTAGCATGTGACTAGCATGTTGCTAGCATGATTAGCATGTTGCTAGCATGTTGCTAGCATGATTTTAGCATTATTAGCATGTTTGCTAACATGATTTTAGCGTGATTAGCATGTTGCTAGCATGTTGCTAGCATGATTAGCATGTTGCTAGCATGTTGCTAGAATGATTTTAGCGTGATTTGCATGTTTTTAGCATGTTTGCTAGCATGATTAGCATGTGACTAGCATGTTTGCTAGCATGATTAGCATGTGACTAGCATGTTGCTAGCATGTTGCTAGCATGATTAGCATGTTGCTAGCATGATTTTAGCATGATTAGCATGTTGCTAGCATGATTTTAGCGTGATTAGCATGTTGCTAGCATGATTAGCATGTTGCTAGCATGTTGCTAGCATGATTAGCATTTAGGGTAATCTGAGTGGTTGCTATGGTGTTACTAGGTGGTTGGTAGTTGTCACAGATGGTTACTATGGAGTTTGTAGCATTTTATTGGCATGATTTAGCACTTAGCTAAGCGCTATTAGCATGTAGCTATTCACTGCTAGCATGTGTAGCATGTAGCAAGTCCTGTTTGCTAGCATGAGTCAAAAGAGCCAACCCCCATCTCTATACGATGTTCTGATGCAGAGATATTGGTCTTGCAAAATGGTTGCTAGGGTACTCTGTTTGGTTGCTAGGGAGTGGCTTGGCAGCTGCCAATCATGAAGCTCCAAAGTCAGTGTGAATGTATAAACCAACCCCCATCTCTCTACGATGTTCTGATGCAGAGATATAGGTCTTGCAAAACGGTTGCTAGGGTACTCTGTTTGGTTGCTAGGGAGTGGCTTGGCAGCTAGCAATCACGATACTCCAAAGGCTTCTTGTCAGTATGAATGATATAAACCAACTCCCACGCCTCTGTGACATTCAGAATGGAAGATATTCCTCTGTGAATTTTGGTTGCTAAGGTGATCGACAATGGTTGCTAGGGCGTGGCCAGTGAGTGTTGAGGTGATTCAGGATTGGCTGCTTACTGCCCCGAGACAAAGGAGCCCACCCTCATGTTTCTATGACACTTCTATCCTGAGATATCCCTTTGATATCTTTCAATGGAAGTCTATGGGACGTGTTGCTAAGGTGCTCTAAATGGTTGCTAGGGGCGTGGCTTGATAGCTTCACAATGATCCTGAGATGCTGATTGGTCGTCTGAGTCAAATGAGCCCGCCCCCTTGTCTCTATGACACTGTGATCCAGAGTTATGTTCAATTGAAAAGCGGTTTCAAGTCAATGGGGCAACTTTGGGACGCTCTTGCCCCCCAGGGGTGCAAGTTTTACCCCATTGTGTGGTATGTTCTTACAGAGCCCGTCAGCCTCTTCAAATGTGGCAAATTTCACATTTCTACGAAATCCACTCTCTGAGCTATGAGTCTGTGAATTTTGGTTGCTAAGGTGGTCGACAATGGTTTCTAGGGCGTGGCCAGTGTGTGTTGAGGTGAGTCAGGATTGGCTGCTTGCTGCCCCGAGTCAAACGAGCCCACCCTCATGTTTCTATGACACTTCTATCCTGAGATATCCCTTTGATCTCTTTCAATGGAAGTCAATGGGACGTGTTGCTAAGGTGCTCTAAATGGTTGCTAGGGGCGTGGCTTGATAGCTTCACAATGATCCTGAGATGCTGATTGGTCGTCTGAGTCAAATGAGCCCGCCCCCTTGTCTCTATGACACTGTGATCCAGAGTTATGTTCAATTGAAAAGCGGTTCAATTGAAAGGACGGCCCATTTCATGGGCCGTCCTACACCATTGAAAGTCAATGGGGCAAATTTTAGTACCCTCCTGCCCCCCAGGGGTGCAACCTTTACCCCATTTTGAGGTATGGTCTTACAGAGCCTGCCAGCCTCTTCAAATGTGGCCAATTTCACATTTCTGTGAAATCCACTCTCTGAGCTACGAGATATAGGTCTTGCAAAACGGTTGCTAGGGTACTCTGTTTGGTTGCTAGGGAGTGGCTTGGCAGCTAGCAATCACGATACTCCAAAGGCTTCTTGTCAGTATGAATGATATAAACCAACTCCCACGCCTCTGTGACATTCAGAATGGAAGATATTCCTCTGTGAATTTTGGTTGCTAAGGTGATCGACAATGGTTGCTAGGGCGTGGCCAGTGAGTGTTGAGGTGATTCAGGATTGGCTGCTTACTGCCCCGAGACAAAGGAGCCCACCCTCATGTTTCTATGACACTTCTATCCTGAGATATCCCTTTGATATCTTTCAATGGAAGTCTATGGGACGTGTTGCTAAGGTGCTCTAAATGGTTGCTAGGGGCGTGGCTTGATAGCTTCACAATGATCCTGAGATGCTGATTGGTCGTCTGAGTCAAATGAGCCCGCCCCCTTGTCTCTATGACACTGTGATCCAGAGTTATGTTCAATTGAAAAGCGGTTTCAAGTCAATGGGGGCAACTTTGGGGACGCTCTTGCCCCCCAGGGGTGCAAGTTTTACCCCATTGTGTGGTATGTTCTTACAGAGCCCGTCAGCCTCTTCAAATGTGGCAAATTTCACATTTCTACGAAATCCACTCTCTGAGCTATGAGTCTGTGAATTTTGGTTGCTAAGGTGGTCGACAATGGTTTCTAGGGCGTGGCCAGTGTGTGTTGAGGTGAGTCAGGATTGGCTGCTTGCTGCCCCGAGTCAAACGAGCCCACCCTCATGTTTCTATGACACTTCTATCCTGAGATATCCCTTTGATCTCTTTCAATGGAAGTCAATGGGACGTGTTGCTAAGGTGCTCTAAATGGTTGCTAGGGGCGTGGCTTGATAGCTTCACAATGATCCTGAGATGCTGATTGGTCGTCTGAGTCAAATGAGCCCGCCCCCTTGTCTCTATGACACTGTGATCCAGAGTTATGTTCAATTGAAAAGCGGTTCAATTGAAAGGACGGCCCATTTCATGGGCCGTCCTACACCATTGAAAGTCAATGGGGCAAATTTTAGTACCCTCCTGCCCCCCAGGGGTGCAACCTTTACCCCATTTTGAGGTATGGTCTTACAGAGCCTGCCAGCCTCTTCAAATGTGGCCAATTTCACATTTCTGTGAAATCCACTCTCTGAGCTACGAGGCGTCAAATTTTTTTCGCAATGTTAAGTCAATGGGGCAAATTTGGGACGCTCCTGCCCCCCAGGGGTGCAACTTTTACCCCATTTTGAGGTGTGGTCTTACAGAGCCTGCCAGCCTCTTCAAATGTGGCAAATTTCACATTTCTGTGAAATCCACTCTCTGAGCTACGAGGCGTCAAAGTTTTTCGCCATGTTAAGTCAATGCGTTTGATTTTGCCCCTATTTTGCCCCTGGGGCAAACATCGTACCCCCGATCGCTTATAAAAGTCATAGCACACGATTCCCGATTAGGCCGCACGTTTTGACACCTCATTCATGGCTCTGTGACAAAAACTGTGGGAGGAGTAGCGCGCCGAAATAAAAGTGGAAGAAGAAGAATAATAATAAGTATGAGCAATAACAATACTGTGCTTTGCCATTAAAATGGCAAGCACCATTAACTAGAATGTACATTTCCAGAAGAAAATGTGAATGGTGCTTGCAGTGGCAAAAAACACCACCCGGTTGCTAGGCGGTTGCTAGGGTTGTTGCTAGGCGGTTGCTAGGGTGTTCTGGGTGGTTGCTAGGGCGTTGCTAGGCGGTTGCTAGGATGTTCTGGGTGGTTGCTAGGTCCTACACCATACAAAGTCAATCGGGCAACTTTGGGACGCTCCTGCCCCCCAGGGGTGCAACTTTTACCCCATTTTGAGGTATGGTCCTACAGAGCCTGCCAGCCTCTTGAAATGTGGCAAATTTCACATTTCTGTGAAATTCACTCTCTGAGCTATGAGGCGTCAAAGTTTTTTGCAATGTTAAGTCTATGCGTTTTTTTTGGCCGCTATTTCGCCCCTGGGGCGAACATCGTACCCCCGATCGCTTATAAAAGTCATAGCACACCATTCCCGATTAGGCCGCACGTTTTGACACCTCATTCATGGCTCTGTGGCAAAAACTGCGGGAGGAGTAGCGCGCCGAAGTTTGGTCAGGGCGAATAGTAATAACAATACTAGAATGTACATTTCCAGAAGAAAATGTGAATGGTGCTTGCAGTGGCAAAAAACACCACCCGGTTGCTAGGGCGGTTGCTAGGGTTGTTGCTAGGCGGTTGCTAGGGTGTTCTGGGTGGTTGCTAGGTCGTTGCTAGGCGGTTGCTAGGATGTTCTGGGTGGTTGTTAGGTCATTTCATGGGCCGTCCTACACCATAGAAAGTCAATGGGGCAACTTTGGGACGCTCCTGCCCCCCAAGGGTGCAACTTTAACCCCATTTTGAGGTATGGTCTTACAGAGCCTGCCAGCCTCTTCAAATGTGGCAAATTTCACATTTCTGTGAAATCCACTCTCTGAGCTACGAGGCGTCAAAGTTTTTCGCAATGTTAAGTCTATGCGTTTTTTTTGGCCGCTATTTCGCCCCTGGGGTGAACATCGTACCCCCGATCGCTTATAAAAGTCATAGCACACCATTCCCGATTAGGCCGCACGTTTTGACACCTCATTCATGGCTCTGTGGCAAAAACTGCGGGAGGAGTAGCGCGCCGAAGTTTGGTCAGGGCGAATAGTAATTACAATACTAGAATGTACATTTCCAGAAGAAAATGTGAATGGTGCTTGCAGTGGCAAAAAACACCACCCGGTTGCTAGGCGGTTGCTAGGGTTGTTGCTAGGCGGTTGCTAGGGTGTTCTGGGTGGTTGCTAGGGCGTTGCTAGGCGGTTGCTAGGATGTTCTGGGTGGTTGCTAGGTCCTACACCATAGAAAGTCAATGGGGCAACTTTGGGACGCTCCTGCCCCCCAGGGGTGCAACTTTTACCCCATTTTGAGGTATGGTCCTACAGAGCCTGCCAGCCTCTTCAAATGTGGCAAATTTCACATTTCTGTGAAATCCACTCTCTGAGCTATGAGGCGTCAAAGTTTTTCGCAATGTTAAGTCTATGCGTTATTTTTGGCTGCTATTTCGCCCCTGGGGCGAACATCGTACCCCCGATCGCTTATAAAAGTCATAGCACACCATTCCCGATTAGGCCGCACGTTTTGACACCTCATTCATGGCTCTGTGGCAAAAACTGCGGGAGGAGTAGCGCGCCGAAGTTTGGTCAGGGCGAATAGTAATAACAATACTAGAATGTACATTTCCAGAAGAAAATGTGAATGGTGCTTGCAGTGGCAAAAAACACCACCCTGTTGCTAGGGTAATGTAGGGCGTTGCTAGGCGGTTGCTAGGGTAATCTGGGTGGTTGCTATGGTGTTACTAGGTGGTTGGTAGTTGTCACAGATGGTTACTATGGAGTTTGTAGCATTTTATTGGCATGATTTAGCACTTAGCTAAGCGCTATTAGCATGTAGCTATTCACTGCTAGCATGTGTAGCATGTAGCAAGTCCTGTTTGCTAGCATGAGTCAAAAGAGCCAACCCCCATCTCTATACGATGTTCTGATGCAGAGATATTGGTCTTGCAAAACGGTTGCTAGGGTACTCTGTTTGGTTGCTAGGGAGTGGCTTGGCAGCTAGCAATCACGATACTCCAAAGGCTTCTTGTCAGTATGAATGATATAAACCAACTCCCACGCCTCTGTGACATTCAGAATGGAAGATATTCCTCTGTGAATTTTGGTTGCTAAGGTGCTCGACAATGGTTGCTAGGGCGTGGCCAGTGAGTGATGAGGTGATTCAGGATTGGCTGCTTGCTGCCCCGATTCAAACGAGCCCACCCTCATGTTTCTATGACACTTCTATCCTGAGATATCCCTTTGATCTCTTTTAATGGAAGTCTATGGGACGTGTTGCTAAGGTGCTCTAAATGGTTGCTAGGGGCGTGGCTTGATAGCTTCACAATGATCCTGAGATGCTGATTGGTCGTCTAAGTCAAATGAGCCGCCCCCTTGTCTCTATGATTTCATGGGCCGTCCTACACCATAGAAAGTGAATGGGGCAACTTTGGGACGCTCCTGCCCCCCAGGGGTGCAACTTTTACCCCATTTTGAGGTATGGTCTTACAGAGCCTGCAAGCCTCTTCAAATGTGGCAAATTTCACATTTCTGTGAAATCCACTCTCTGAGCTACGAGGCGTCAAAGTTTTTGGCAATGTTAAGTCTATGCGTTTTTTTTTGGCCGCTATTTCGCCCCTGGGGCGAACATCGTACCCCCGATCGCTTATAAAAGTCATAGCACACCATTCCCGATTAGGCCGCACGTTTTGACACCTCATTCATGGGTCTATGACAAACTTTGCAGGAGGAGTAGCGTGCCGAAGTATTGTCAGGGCGAATAGTAATAACAATACTAGAATGTACATTTCCAGAAGAAAATGTGAATGGTGCTTGCAGTGGCAAAAAACACCACCCGGTTGCTAGGCGGTTGCTAGGGTTGTTGCTAGGCGGTTGCTAGGGTGTTCTGGGTGGTTGCTAGGGCGTTGCTAGGCGGTTGCTAGGATGTTCTGGGTGGTTGCTAGGGCGTTGCTAGGCGGTTGCTATGTGGTTGCTAGGTTGTTCTGGGTGGTTGCTAGGTGGTTGCTAGGGTGTTCTGGGTGGTTGCTAGGCGGTTGCTAGGCTGTTCTGGGTGGTTGCTAGGGTGTTGCTAGGTGGTTGCTAGGGTGTTCTGGGTGGTTGCTAGCATGATTAGCATCTTGTTACCATGTTGCTAGCATGATTAGCATGTTGCTAGCATGATTAGCATGTTGATAGCATGTTGTTATCATGATTAGCATGTTGCTAGCATGTTGCTAGCATGATTAGCATGATTAGCATGTTGCTAGCATGTTGCTAGCATGATTAGCATGTTGCTAGCATGATGCTAGCATGATTTTAGCATTATTAGCATGTTGCTAGCATGTTGTTAACGTGATTAGCATGTTTCTAGCATGTTGCTAGCATTATTAGCATGTTGCTAGCATGTTGCTAGCATGATTTTAGCGTGATTAGCATGTTTTTAACATGTTGCTAGCATGATTAACATGTGACTAGCATGTTGCTAGCATGATTAGCATGTTGCTAGCATGTTGCTAGCATGATTAGCATGTTGCTAGCATGTTGTTAGCATGATTCTAGCATGTCGCTAACATGATTAGCATGTTGCTAGCATGTTGCTAGCATGATTAGCATGTTGCTACCATGTTCGCTAGCATGATTCCCATGTTGCTAGCATGTTGCTAGCATGATTAGCATGTTGCTAGCATGTTGCTAGCATTTTGCTAGCGTGATTAGCATGTTGCTAGCATGTTGCTAGCATGATTTTAGCATTATTAGCATGTTGCTAGCATGTTGCTAGCGGGATTAGCATGTTGCTAGCATGTTGCTAGCATGATTTTAGTGTGATTAGCATGTTTCTAGCATGTTGCTAGCATGATTAGCATGTGACTAGTTTGTTGCTAGCATGATTAGCATGTTGCTAGCCTGTTGCTAGCATGATTAGCATGTTGCTAGCATGTTGTTAGCATGATTCTAGCATGTCGCTAACATGATTAGCATGTTGTTAACATGTTGCTAGCATGATTAGCATGTTGCTACCATGTTGCTAGCATGATTAGCATGTTGTTAGCATGTTGCTAGCATGATTAGCATGTTGCTAGCATGTTGCTAGCATGATTAGCATGTTGCTAGCATGTTGCTAGCGTGATTAGCATGTTGCTAGCATGTTGCTAGCGTGATTAGCATGTTTCTAGCATGTTGCTAGCATGATTTTAGCATTATTAGCATGTTGCTTGCATGTTGCTAGCGTGATTAGCATGTTTCTAGCATGTTGCTAGCATGATTAGCATGTTGCTAGCATGTTGCTAGCATGATTTTAGTGTGATTAGCATGTTTCTAGCATGTTGCTAGCATGATTAGCATGTGACTAGCTTGTTGTTAGCATGATTAGCATGTTGCTAGCCTGTTGCTAGCATGATTAGCATGTTGCTAGCATGATTTTAGCATGATTAGCATGATTTTAGCATGATTTTAGCGTGATTAGCATGTTTTTAGCATGTTGCTAGCATGATTAGCATGTTTGCTAGCATGTTGCTAGCGTGATTAGCATGTTTCTAGCATGTTGCTAGCGTGATTAGCATTTAGGGTAATCTGGGTGGTTGCTATGGTGTTACTAGGTGGTTGGTAGTTGTCACAGATGGTTACTATGGAGTTTATAGCATTTTATTGGCATGATTTAGCACTTAGCTAAGCGCTATTAGCATGTAGCTATTCACTGCTAGCATGTGTAGCATGTAGCAAGTCCTGTTTGCTAGCATGAGTCAAAAGAGCCAACCCCCATCTCTATACGATGTTCTGATGCAGAGATATTGGTCTTGCAAAACGGTTGCTAGGGTACTCTGTTTGGTTGCTAGGGAGTGGCTTGGCAGCTGCCAATCATGAAGCTCCAAAGTCAGTGTGAATGTATAAACCAACCCCCATCTCTATACGATGTTCTGATGCAGAGATATAGGTCTTGCAAAACGGTTGCTAGGGTACTCTGTTTGGTTGCTAGGGAGTGGCTTGGCAGCTAGCAATCACGATACTCCAAAGGCTTCTTGTCAGTATGAATGATATAAACCAACTCCCACGCCTCTGTGACATTCAGAATGGAAGATATTCCTCTGTGAATTTTGGTTGCTAAGGTGGTCGACAATGGTTGCTAGGGCGTGGCCAGTGTGTGTTGAGGTGATTCAGGATTGGCTGCTTGCTGCCCCGAGTCAAACGAGCCCACCCTCATGTTTCTATGACACTTCTATCCTGAGATATCCCTTTGATCTCTTTCAATGGAAGTCTATGGGACGTGTTGCTAAGGTGCTCTAAATGGTTGCTATGGGCGTGGCTTGATAGCTTCACAATGATCCTGAGATGCTGATTGGTCGTCTGAGTCAAATGAGCCCGCCCCCTTGTCTCTATGACACTGTGATCCAGAGTTATGTTCAATTGAAAAGCGGTTTCAAGTCAATGGGGCAACTTTGGGACGCTCTTGCCCCCCAGGGGTGCAAGTTTTACCCCATTGTGTGGTATGTTCTTACAGAGCCCGTCAGCCTCTTCAAATGTGGCAAATTTCACATTTCTACGAAATCCACTCTCTGAGCTATGAGTCTGTGAATTTTGGTTGCTAAGGTGGTCGACAATGGTTGCTAGGGCGTGGCCAGTGTGTGTTGAGGTGATTCAGGATTGGCTGCTTGCTGCCCCGAGTCAAACGAGCCCACCCTCATGTTTCTATGACACTTCTATCCTGAGATATCCCTTTGATCTCTTTCAATGGAAGTCTATGGGACGTGTTGCTAAGGTGCTCTAAATGGTTGCTATGGGCGTGGCTTGATAGCTTCACAATGATCCTGAGATGCTGATTGGTCGTCTGAGTCAAATGAGCCCGCCCCCTTGTCTCTATGACACTGTGATCCAGAGTTATGTTCAATTGCAAAGCCGTTTCTATGTGTAGGACGGCCCATTTCATGGGCCGTCCTACACCATTGAAAGTCAATGGGGCAACTTTGGGACGCTCCTGCCCCCCAGGGGTGCAACTTTTACCCCATTTTGAGGTATGGTCTTACAGAGCCTGCCAGCCTCTTCAAGTGTGGTGATTCATAAGTTTCTACGAAATTCTCGCTCTGAGCTACGACCCGCCAAAGTTTGCCCAATGCATTGTCAATGGGACTTTTTGGGCGATTATTTGCCCCTGGGGCGAACATCGTACCCCCGATCGCTTATAAAAGTCATAGCACACGATTCCCGATTAGGCCGCACGTTTTGACACCTCATTCATGGCTCTGTGACAAAAACTGCGGGAGGAGTAGCGCGCCGAAATAAAAGTGGAAGAAGAAGAATAATAATAAGTATGAGCAATAACAATACTGTGCTTTGCCATTAAAATGGCAAGCACCATTAACTAGAATGTACATTTCCAGAAGAAAATGTGAATGGTGCTTGCAGTGGCAAAAAACACCACCCGGTTGCTAGGCGGTTGCTAGGGTTGTTGCTAGGCGGTTGCTAGGGTGTTCTGGGTGGTTGCTAGGGCGTTGCTAGGCGGTTGCTAGGATGTTCTGGGTGGTTGCTAGGTCCTACACCATAGAAAGTCAATGGGGCAACTTTGGGACGCTCCTGCCCCCCAGGGGTGCAACTTTTACCCCATTTTGAGGTATGGTCCTACAGAACCTGCCAGCCTCTTCAAATGTGGCAAATTTCACATTTCTATGAAATCCACTCTCTGAGCTATGAGGCGTCAAAGTTTTTCGCAATGTTAAGTCTATGCGTTTTTTTTGGCCGCTATTTCGCCCCTGGGGCGAACATCGTACCCCCGATCGCTTATAAAAGTCATAGCACACCATTCCCGATTAGGCCGCACGTTTTGACACCTCATTCATGGCTCTGTGGCAAAAACTGTGGGAGGAGTAGCGCGCCGAAGTTTGGTCAGGGCGAATAGTAATAACAATACTAGAATGTACATTTCCAGAAGAAAATGTGAATGGTGCTTGCAGTGGCAAAAAACACCACCCTGTTGCTAGGGTAATGTAGGGCATTGCTAGGCGGTTGGTAGGGTAATCTGGGTGGTTGCTATGGTGTTACTAGGTGGTTGATAGTTGTCACAGATGGTTACTATGGAGTTTGTAGCATTTTATTGGCATGATTTAACACTTAGCTAAGCGCTATTAGCATGTAGCTATTCACTGCTAGCATGTGTAGCATGTAGCAAGTCCTGTTTGCTAGCATGAGTCAAAAGAGTCAACCCCCATGTCTATACGATGTTCTGATGCAGAGATATTGGTCTTGCAAAACGGTTGCTAGGGTACTCTGTTTGGTTGCTAGGGAGTGGCTTGGCAGCTGCCAATCATGAAGCTCCAAAGTCAGTGTGAATGTATAAACCAACCCCCATCTCTCTACGATGTTCTGATGCAGAGATATAGGTCTTGCAAAACGGTTGCTAGGGTACTCTGTTTGGTTGCTAGGGAGTGGCTTGGCAGCTAGCAATCACGATACTCCAAAGGCTTCTTGTCAGTATGAATGATATAAACCAACTCCCACGCCTCTGTGACATTCAGAATGGAAGATATTCCTCTGTGAATTTTGGTTGCTAAGGTGCTCGACAATGGTTGCTAGGGCGTGGCCAGTGAGTGTTGAGGTGATTCAGGATTGGCTGCTTGCTGCCCCGAGTCAAACGAGCCCACCCTCATGTTTCTATGACACTTCTATCCTGAGATATCCCTTTGATCTCTTTCAATGGAAGTCTATGGGACGTGTTGCTAAGGTGCTCTAAATGGTTGCTAGGGGCGTGGCTTGATAGCTTCACAATGATCCTGAGATGCTGATTGGTCGTCTGAGTCAAATGAGCCCGCCCCCTTGTCTCTATGACACTGTGATCCAGAGTTATGTTCAATTGAAAAGCGGTTTCTATGGTGTAGGACGGCCCATTTCATGGGCCGTCCTACACCATAGAAAGTCAATGGGGCAACTTTGGGACGCTCCTGCCCCCCAGGGGTGCAACTTTTACCCCATTTTGAGGTATGGTCCTACAGAGCCTGCCAGCCTCTTCAAATGTGGCAAATTTCACATTTCTGTGAAATCCACTCTCTGAGCTATGAGGCGTCAAAGTTTTTCGCAATGTTAAGTCTATGCGTTTTTTTTGGGCCGCTATTTCGCCCCTGGGGCGAACATCGTACCCCCGATCGCTTATAAAAGTCATAGCACACCATTCCCGATTAGGCCGCACATTTTGACACCTCATTCATGGCTCTGTGGCAAAAACTGCGGGAGGAGTAGCGCGCCGAAGTTTGGTCAGGGCGAATAGTAATAACAATACTAGAATGTACATTTCCAGAAGAAAATGTGAATGGTGCTTGCAGTGGCAAAACTCGGCGCTGGACAGATACTAGTGACTAGCATGTTTGCTAGCATATTTTTAGCATGATTAGCATCTTGTTACCATATTGTTAGCATGATTAGCATGTTGCTAGCATGTTGCTAGCATGATTTTATCATGTTGCTAGTATGATTAGCATGTTGCTAGCATTATTTTAGCATGTCGCTAGCATGATTAGCATGTTGCTAGCAGGATTAGCATATGGCTAGCATGTTGCTAGCATTATTCTAGCATGTCGCTAGCATGTTGTTAGCATGTCGCTTGCATGATTCTAGCATGTTGCTAGCATGTTGCTAGCATGATTAGCATGTTGTTAGCATGTTGCTAGCATGATTAGCATTGTTGTTAGCATGATTAGCATGTTGCTAGCATGATTAGCATGTTGCTAGCATGTTGCTAGCATGATTAGCATGTTGCTAGCATGTTGCTAGCATGATTAGCATGTTGCTAGCATGTTGTTAACATGATTCTAACATGTCGCTAACATGATTAGCATGTTGCTAGCATGTTGCTAGCATGATTAGCATGTTGCTAGCATGTTGCTAACATGATTAGCATGTTGCTAGCATGATTAGCATGTTGCTAGCATGATTAGCATGTTTCTAGCATGTTGCTAGCATGTTGCTAGCATGTTGCTAGCGTGATTAGCATGTTGCTAGCATGTTGCTAGCATGATTAGCATATTGCTAGCATGTTGCTAGCATGATTAGCATGTTGCTAGCATGTTGCTAGCATGATTTTAGCATTATTAGCATGTTGCTAGCATGTTGCTAGCGTGATTAGCATGTTTCTAGCATGTTGCTAGCATGATTTTAGCGTGATTAGCATGTTTTTAGCATGTTGCTAGCATGATTAGCATGTGACTAGCATGTTGCTAGCATGATTAGCATGTTGCTAGCATGTTGCTAGCATGATTTTAACATGATTAGCATGTTTGCTAGCATGATTTTAGCGTGATTAGCATGTTGATAGCATGATAAGCATGTTGCTAGCATGATTAGCATGTTGCTAGCATGTTACTAGCATGATTAGCATGTTGCTAGCATGATTAGCATGTTGCTAGCATGTTGCTAGCGTGATTAGCATGTTGCTAGCATGTTGCTAGCATGATTAGCATGTTGCTAGCATGTTGCTAGCATGATTAGCATGTTGCTAGCATGATGCTAGCATGATTTTAGCATTATTAGCATGTTGCTAGCCTGTTGCTAGTGTGATTAGCATGTTTCTAACATGTTGCTAGCATGATTAGCATGTTGCTAGCATGATGCTAGCATGATTTTAGCATTATTAGCATGTTGCTAGCATGCTGCTAGCATGATTAGCATGTTGCTAGCATGATTTTAGCGTGATTAGCATGTTTTTAGCATGTTGCTAGCATGATTAGCATGTGACTAGCATGTTGCTAGCATGATTAGCATGTTGCTAGCATGTTGCTAGCATGATTTTAGCATGATTAGCATGTTTGCTAACATGATTTTAGCGTGATTAGCATGTTGCTAGCATGTTGCTAGCATGATTTTAGCGTGATTTGCATGTTTTTAGCATGTTTGCTAGCATGATTAGCATGTGACTAGCATGTTGCTAGCATGTTGCTAGCATGATTAGCATGTTGCTAGCATGATTTTAGCATGATTAGCATGTTGCTAGCATGATTTTAGCGTGATTAGCATGTTGCTAGCATGATTAGCATGTTGCTAGCATGATTAGCATTTAGGGTAATCTGAGTGGTTGCTATGTTGTTACTAGGTGGTTGGTAGTTGTCACAGATGGTTACTATGGAGTTTGTAGCATTTTATTGGCATGATTTAACACTTAGCTAAGCGCTATTAGCATGTAGCTATTCACTGCTAGCATGTGTAGCATGTAGCAAGTCCTGTTTGCTAGCATGAGTCAAAAGAGTCAACCCCCATCTCTATACGATGTTCTGATGCAGAGATATTGGTCTTGCAAAACGGTTGCTAGGGTACTCTGTTTGGTTGCTAGGGAGTGGCTTGGCAGCTGCCAATCATGAAGCTCCAAAGTCAGTGTGAATGTATAAACCAACCCCCATCTCTCTACGATGTTCTGATGCAGAGATAGAGGTCTTGCAAAACGGTTGCTAGGGTACTCTGTTTGGTTGCTAGGGAGTGGCTTGGCAGCTAGCAATCACGATACTCCAAAGGCTTCTTGTCAGTATGAATGATATAAACCAACTCCCACGCCTCTGTGACATTCAGAATGGAAGATATTCCTCTGTGAATTTTGGTTGCTAAGGTGCTCGACAATGGTTGCTAGGGCGTGGCCAGTGAGTGTTGAGGTGATTCAGGATTGGCTGCTTGCTGCCCCGAGACAAACGAGCCCACCCTCATGTTTCTATGACACTTCTATCCTGAGATATCCCTTTGATCTCTTTCAATGGAAGTCTATGGGACGTGTTGCTAAGGTGCTCTAAATGGTTGCTAGGGGCGTGGCTTGATAGCTTCACAATGATCCTGAGATGCTGATTGGTCGTCTGAGTCAAATGAGCCCGCCCCCTTGTCTCTATGACACTGTGATCCAGAGTTATGTTCAATTGAATAGCGGTTCAATTGAAAGGACGGCCCATTTCATGGGCCGTCCTACACCATTGAAAGTCAATGGGGCAAATTTTAGTACCCTCCTGCCCCCCAGGGGTGCAACTTTTACCCCATTTTGAGGTATGGTCTTACAGAGCCTGCCAGCCTCTTCAAATGTGGCAAATTTCACATTTCTGTGAAATCCACTCTCTGAGCTACGAGGCGTCAAATTTTTTTCGCAATGTTAAGTCAATGGGGCAACTTTGGGACGCTCCTGCCCCCCAGGGGTGCAACTTTTACCCCATTTTGAGGTATGGTCTTACAGAGCCTGCCAGCCTCTTGAAATGTGGCAAATTTCACATTTCTGTGAAATCCACTCTCTGAGCTACGAGGCGTCAAAGTTTTTCTCAATGTTAAGTCTATGCGTTTTTTTTTGCCCCTATTTTGCCCCTGGGGCAAACATCGTACCCCCGATCGCTTATAAAAGTCATAGCACACGATTCCCGATTAGGCCGCACGTTTTGACACCTCATTCATGGCTCTGTGACAAAAACTGTGGGAGGAGTAGCGCGCCGAAATAAAAGTGGAAGAAGAAGAAGAAGAATAAATTTTGACAATAACAATACTGTGCTTTGCCATTTAAATGGCAAGCACCATTAATAAGTATGAGCAATAACAATACTGTGCTTTGCCATTAAAATGGCAAGCACCATTAACTAGAATGTACATTTCCAGAAGAAAATGTGAATGGTGCTTGCAGTGGCAAAAAACACCACCCGGTTGCTAGGGTTGTTGCTAGGCGGTTGCTAGGGTGTTCTGGGTGGTTGCTAGGGCGTTGCTAGGCGGTTGCTAGGATGTTCTGGGTGGTTGCTAGGTCCTACACCATAGAAAGTCAATGGGGCAACTTTGGGACGCTCCTGCCCCCCAGGGGTGCAACTTTTACCCCATTTTGAGGTATGGTCCTACAGAGCCTGCCAGCCTCTTCAAATGTGGCAAATTTCACATTTCTGTGAAATCCACTCTCTGAGCTATGAGGCGTCAAAGTTTTTCGCAATGTTAAGTCTATGCGTTTTTTTGGGCCGCTATTTCGCCCCTGGGGCGAACATCGTACCCCTGATCGCTTATAAAAGTCATAGCACACCATTCCCGATTAGGCCGCACGTTTTGACACCTCATTCATGGCTCTGTGGCAAAAACTGCGGGAGGAGTAGCGCGCCGAAGTTTGATCAGGGCGAATAGTAATAACAATACTAGAATGTACATTTCCAGAAGAAAATGTGAATGGTGCTTGCAGTGGCAAAAAACACCACCCGGTTGCTAGGCGGTTGCTATGGTTGTTGCTAGGCGGTTGCTAGGGTGTTCTGGGTGGTTGCTAGGGCGTTGCTAGGCGGTTGCTAGGATGTTCTGGGTGGTTGCTAGGCGGTTGCTAGGGTGTTCTGGGTGGTTGCTAGGGTGTTGCTAGGTGGTTGCTAGGGTGTTCTGGGTGGTTGCTAGGGCGTTGCTAGGTGGTTGCTAGGGTGTTCTGGGTGGTTGCTAGGGCGTTGCTAGGTGGTTGCTAGGGTGTTCTGGGTGGTTGCTAGGGCGTTGCTAGGCGGTTGCTATGTGGTTGCTAGGTTGTTCTGGGTGGTTGCTAGGTGGTTGCTAGGGTGTTCTGGGTGGTTGCTAGGCGGTTGCTAGGCTGTTCTGGGTGGTTGCTAGGGTGTTGCTAGGTGGTTGCTAGGGTGTTCTGGGTGGTTGCTAGCATGATTAGCATCTTGTTACCATGTTGCTAGCATGATTAGCATGTTGCTAGCATGATTAGCATGTTGATAGCATGTTGTTATCATGATTAGCATGTTGCTAGCATGTTGCTAGCATGATTAGCATGATTAGCATGTTGCTAGCATGTTGCTAGCATGATTAGCATGTTGCTAGCATGATGCTAGCATGATTTTAGCATTATTAGCATGTTGCTAGCATGTTGTTAACGTGATTAGCATGTTTCTAGCATGTTGCTAGCATTATTAGCATGTTGCTAGCATGTTGCTAGCATGATTTTAGCGTGATTAGCATGTTTTTAACATGTTGCTAGCATGATTAACATGTGACTAGCATGTTGCTAGCATGATTAGCATGTTGCTAGCATGTTGCTAGCATGATTAGCATGTTGCTAGCATGTTGTTAGCATGATTCTAGCATGTCGCTAACATGATTAGCATGTTGCTAGCATGTTGCTAGCATGATTAGCATGTTGCTACCATGTTCGCTAGCATGATTCCCATGTTGCTAGCATGTTGCTAGCATGATTAGCATGTTGCTAGCATGTTGCTAGCATTTTGCTAGCGTGATTAGCATGTTGCTAGCATGTTGCTAGCATGATTTTAGCATTATTAGCATGTTGCTAGCATGTTGCTAGCGGGATTAGCATGTTGCTAGCATGTTGCTAGCATGATTTTAGTGTGATTAGCATGTTTCTAGCATGTTGCTAGCATGATTAGCATGTGACTAGCTTGTTGCTAGCATGATTAGCATGTTGCTAGCCTGTTGCTAGCATGATTAGCATGTTGCTAGCATGTTGTTAGCATGATTCTAGCATGTCGCTAACATGATTAGCATGTTGTTAACATGTTGCTAGCATGATTAGCATGTTGCTACCATGTTGCTAGCATGATTAGCATGTTGTTAGCATGTTGCTAGCATGATTAGCATGTTGCTAGCATGTTGCTAGCATGATTAGCATGTTGCTAGCATGTTGCTAGCGTGATTAGCATGTTGCTAGCATGTTGCTAGCGTGATTAGCATGTTTCTAGCATGTTGCTAGCATGATTTTAGCATTATTAGCATGTTGCTTGCATGTTGCTAGCGTGATTAGCATGTTTCTAGCATGTTGCTAGCATGATTAGCATGTTGCTAGCATGTTGCTAGCATGATTTTAGTGTGATTAGCATGTTTCTAGCATGTTGCTAGCATGATTAGCATGTGACTAGCTTGTTGTTAGCATGATTAGCATGTTGCTAGCCTGTTGCTAGCATGATTAGCATGTTGCTAGCATGATTTTAGCATGATTAGCATGATTTTAGCATGATTTTAGCGTGATTAGCATGTTTTTAGCATGTTGCTAGCATGATTAGCATGTTTGCTAGCATGTTGCTAGCGTGATTAGCATGTTTCTAGCATGTTGCTAGCGTGATTAGCATTTAGGGTAATCTGGGTGGTTGCTATGGTGTTACTAGGTGGTTGGTAGTTGTCACAGATGGTTACTATGGAGTTTATAGCATTTTATTGGCATGATTTAGCACTTAGCTAAGCGCTATTAGCATGTAGCTATTCACTGCTAGCATGTGTAGCATGTAGCAAGTCCTGTTTGCTAGCATGAGTCAAAAGAGCCAACCCCCATCTCTATACGATGTTCTGATGCAGAGATATTGGTCTTGCAAAACGGTTGCTAGGGTACTCTGTTTGGTTGCTAGGGAGTGGCTTGGCAGCTGCCAATCATGAAGCTCCAAAGTCAGTGTGAATGTATAAACCAACCCCCATCTCTATACGATGTTCTGATGCAGAGATATAGGTCTTGCAAAACGGTTGCTAGGGTACTCTGTTTGGTTGCTAGGGAGTGGCTTGGCAGCTAGCAATCACGATACTCCAAAGGCTTCTTGTCAGTATGAATGATATAAACCAACTCCCACGCCTCTGTGACATTCAGAATGGAAGATATTCCTCTGTGAATTTTGGTTGCTAAGGTGGTCGACAATGGTTGCTAGGGCGTGGCCAGTGTGTGTTGAGGTGATTCAGGATTGGCTGCTTGCTGCCCCGAGTCAAACGAGCCCACCCTCATGTTTCTATGACACTTCTATCCTGAGATATCCCTTTGATCTCTTTCAATGGAAGTCTATGGGACGTGTTGCTAAGGTGCTCTAAATGGTTGCTATGGGCGTGGCTTGATAGCTTCACAATGATCCTGAGATGCTGATTGGTCGTCTGAGTCAAATGAGCCCGCCCCCTTGTCTCTATGACACTGTGATCCAGAGTTATGTTCAATTGAAAAGCGGTTTCAAGTCAATGGGGCAACTTTGGGACGCTCTTGCCCCCCAGGGGTGCAAGTTTTACCCCATTGTGTGGTATGTTCTTACAGAGCCCGTCAGCCTCTTCAAATGTGGCAAATTTCACATTTCTACGAAATCCACTCTCTGAGCTATGAGTCTGTGAATTTTGGTTGCTAAGGTGGTCGACAATGGTTGCTAGGGCGTGGCCAGTGTGTGTTGAGGTGATTCAGGATTGGCTGCTTGCTGCCCCGAGTCAAACGAGCCCACCCTCATGTTTCTATGACACTTCTATCCTGAGATATCCCTTTGATCTCTTTCAATGGAAGTCTATGGGACGTGTTGCTAAGGTGCTCTAAATGGTTGCTATGGGCGTGGCTTGATAGCTTCACAATGATCCTGAGATGCTGATTGGTCGTCTGAGTCAAATGAGCCCGCCCCCTTGTCTCTATGACACTGTGATCCAGAGTTATGTTCAATTGCAAAGCCGTTTCTATGTGTAGGACGGCCCATTTCATGGGCCGTCCTACACCATTGAAAGTCAATGGGGCAACTTTGGGACGCTCCTGCCCCCCAGGGGTGCAACTTTTACCCCATTTTGAGGTATGGTCTTACAGAGCCTGCCAGCCTCTTCAAGTGTGGTGATTCATAAGTTTCTACGAAATTCTCGCTCTGAGCTACGACCCGCCAAAGTTTGCCCAATGCATTGTCAATGGGACTTTTTGGGCGATTATTTGCCCCTGGGGCGAACATCGTACCCCCGATCGCTTATAAAAGTCATAGCACACGATTCCCGATTAGGCCGCACGTTTTGACACCTCATTCATGGCTCTGTGACAAAAACTGCGGGAGGAGTAGCGCGCCGAAATAAAAGTGGAAGAAGAAGAATAATAATAAGTATGAGCAATAACAATACTGTGCTTTGCCATTAAAATGGCAAGCACCATTAACTAGAATGTACATTTCCAGAAGAAAATGTGAATGGTGCTTGCAGTGGCAAAAAACACCACCCGGTTGCTAGGCGGTTGCTAGGGTTTTTGCTAGGCGGTTGCTAGGGTGTTCTGGGTGGTTGCTAGGGCGTTGCTAGGCGGTTGCTAGGATGTTCTGGGTGGTTGCTAGGTCATTTCATGGGCCGTCCTACACCATAGAAAGTCAATGGGGCAAATTTGGGACGCTCCTGCCCCCCAGGGGTGCAACTTTTACCCCATTTTGAGGTATGGTCTTACAGAGCCTGCCAGTCTCTTCAAATGTGGCAAATTTCAAATTTCTGTGAAATCCACTCTCTGAGCTACGAGGCGTCAAATTTTTTCGCAATGTTAAGTCTATGTGTTTTTTTGGGGCGCTATTTCGCCCCTGGGGCGAACATCGTACCCCCGATCGCTTATAAAAGTCATAGCACACCATTCCCGATTAGGCCGCACGTTTTGACACCTCATTCATGGCTCTGTGGCAAAAACTGCGGGAGGAGTAGCGCGCCGAAGTTTGGTCAGGGCGAATAGTAATTACAATACTAGAATGTACATTTCCAGAAGAAAATGTGAATGGTGCTTGCAGTGGCAAAAAACACCACCCGGTTGCTAGGCGGTTGCTAGGGTTTTTGCTAGGCGGTTGCTAGGGTGTTCTGGGTGGTTGCTAGGGCGTTGCTAGGCGGTTGCTAGGATGTTCTGGGTGGTTGCTAGGTCATTTCATGGGCCGTCCTACACCATAGAAAGTCAATGGGGCAAATTTGGGACGCTCCTGCCCCCCAGGGGTGCAACTTTTACCCCATTTTGAGGTATGGTCTTACAGAGCCTGCCAGTCTCTTCAAATGTGGCAAATTTCAAATTTCTGTGAAATCCACTCTCTGAGCTACGAGGCGTCAAATTTTTTCGCAATGTTAAGTCTATGTGTTTTTTTGGGGCGCTATTTCGCCCCTGGGGCGAACATCGTACCCCCGATCGCTTATAAAAGTCATAGCACACCATTCCCGATTAGGCCGCACGTTTTGACACCTCATTCATGGCTCTGTGGCAAAAACTGCGGGAGGAGTAGCGCGCCGAAGTTTGGTCAGGGCGAATAGTAATTACAATACTAGAATGTACATTTCCGGAAGAAAATGTGAAATGGTGCTTGCAGTGGCAAAACTCGGCGCTGGACAGATACTAGTGACTAGCATGTTTGCTATCATATTTTTAGCATGATTAGCATCTTGTTACCATGTTGCTAGCATGATTAGCATGTTGCTAGCATGTTGCTGGCATGATTAGCATGTTGTTAGCATGTTGCTAGCATGATTAGCATGTTGCTAGCATGATTAGCATGTTGCTAGCATGATTAACAATGTTGCTAACATGTTCCTAGCATTATTCTAGCATGTTTGCTAGCATGATTAGAATGTTGCTAGCATGTTGCTAGCATTATTAGCATGTTGCTAGCATGTTGCTAGCATGATTAGCATGTTGCTAGCATGTTGCTAGCATGATTAGCATTTTGCTAGCATGTTGCTAGCGTGATTAGCATGTTGATAGCATGTTGCTAGCATGATTAGCATGTTGCTAGCATGATGCTAGCATTATTAGCATGTTGCTAGCATGTTGCTAGCATGATTAGCATGTTTCTAGCATGTTGCTAGCATGATGCTAGCATGATTTTAGCATTATTAGCATGTTGCTAGCATGTTGCTAGCGTGATTAGCATGTTTCTAACATGTTGCTAGCATGATTAGCATGTTGCTAGCATGATTTTAGCGTGATTAACATGTTTTTAGCATGTTGCTAGCATGATTAGCATGTGACTAGCATGTTGCTAGCATGATTAGCATGTTGCTAGCATGTTGCTAACATGATTTTAGCATGATTAGCATGTTGCTAGCATGATTTTAGCGTGATTAGCATGTAGCTAGCATGTTGCTAGCATGATTAGCATGTTGCTAGCATGTTGCTAGCATGATTAGCATGTTGCTAGCATGATTAGCATGTTGCTAGCATTATTAGCATGTTGCTAGCATGTTGCTAGCATAATTAACATGTTGCTAGCATGTTGCTAGCATGTTGCTAGCATGATTAGCATGTTGGTAGCATGTTGCTAGCATGATGCTAGCATGATTTTAGCATTATTAGCATGTTGCTATTATGTTGCTAGCGTGATTAGCATGTTTCTAGCATGTTGCTAGCATGATTAGCATGTTGCTAGCATGTTGCTAGCATGATTTTAGCGTGATTAGCATGTTTTTAGCATGTTGCTAGCATGATTAGCATGACTAGCATGTTGCTAGCATGATTAGCATGTTGCTAGCATGTTACTAGCATGATTAGCATGTTGCTAGCATGATTTTAGCATGATTAGCATGTTGCTAGCATGATTTTAGCATGATTAGCATGTTGCTAGCATGATTAGCATGTTGCTAGCATGTTGTTAGCATTATTAGCATTTAGGGTAATCTGAGTGGTTGCTATGTTGTTACTAGGTGGTTGGTAGTTGTCACAGATGGTTACTATGGAGTTTGTAGCATTTTATTGGCATGATTTAGCACTTAGCTAAGCGCTATTAGCATGTAGCTATTCACTGCTAGCATGTGTAGCATGTAGCAAGTCCTGTTTGCTAGCATGAGTCAAAAGAGCCAACCCCCATCTCTATACGATGTTCTGATGCAGAGATATTGGTCTTGCAAAACGGTTGCTAGGGTACTCTGTTTGGTTGCTAGGGAGTGGCTTGGCAGCTGCCAATCATGAAGCTCCAAAGTCAGTGTGAATGTATAAACCAACCCCCATCTCTATACGATGTTCTGATGCAGAGATATAGGTCTTGCAAAACGGTTGCTAGGGTACTCTGTTTGGTTGCTAGGGAGTGGCTTGGCAGCTAGCAATCACGATACTCCAAAGGCTTCTTGTCAGTATGAATGATATAAACCAACTCCCACGCCTCTGTGACATTCAGAATGGAAGATATTCCTCTGTGAATTTTGGTTGCTAAGGTGCTCGACAATGGTTGCTAGGGCGTGGCCAGTGAGTGTTGAGGTGATTCAGGATTGGCTTCTTGCTGCCCCGAGTCAAACGAGCCCACCCTCATGTTTCTATGACACTTCTATCCTGAGATATCCCTTTGATCTCTTTCAATGGAAGTCTATGGGACGTGTTGCTAAGGTGCTCTAACTGGTTGCTAGGGGCGTGGCTTGATAGCTTCACAATGATCCTGAGATGCTGATTGGTCGTCTGAATCAAATGAGCCCACCCCCTTGTCTCTATGACACTGTGATCCAGAGTTATGTTCAATTGAAAAGCGGTTTCAAGTCAATGGGGCAACTTTGGGACGTTGGTAGCATGTTGCTAGCATGATTTTAGCATTATTAGCATGTTGCTAGCATGTTGCTAGCGTGATTAGCATGTTTCTAGCATGTTGCTAGCATGATTAGCATGTTGCTAGCATGATTTTAGCGTGATTAGCATGTTTTTAGCATGTTGCTAGCATGATTAGCATGTGACTAGCATGTTGTCAGCATGATTAGCATGTTGCTAGCATGTTACTAGCATGATTAGCATGTTGCTAGCATGTTGTTAGCATTATTAGCATTTAGGGTAATCTGAGTGGTTGCTATGTTGTTACTAGGTGGTTGGTAGTTGTCACAGATGGTTACTATGGAGTTTGTAGCATTTTATTGGGATGATTTAGCACTTAGCTAAGCGCTATTAGCATGTAGCTATTCACTGCTAGCATGTGTAGCATGTAGCAAGTCCTGTTTGCTATTATGAGTCAAAAGAGCCAACCCCCATCTCTATACGATGTTCTGATGCAGAGATATTGGTCTTGCAAAATGGTTGCTAGGGTACTCTGTTTGGTTGCTAGGGAGTGGCTTGGCAGCTGCCAATCATGAAGCTCCAAAGTCAGTGTGAATGTATAAATCAACCCCCATCTCTATACGATGTTCTGATGCAGAGATATAGGCAGGGGTGATTCTAGGATTTTCATTTTAGGGGGGCTCAGCCCCCAATGAGGGTATAATAATAAATAAATAAAAAATATTTACAAATAACAATAACGTGATCGTTTTATAAAGTATGCGTTCATATGTGTTAAGGGCTTTCGCTGAAGGAAACAGCTGTGGTGTGATGAGTGGTGAATGCAGCGAAAACTTTACAGTAGATTGGAAACCGATTGCTCTCCCATGACTTTTTGTAAACAGTATTTATGACAAAGAACTGCATAGATGTAGATATTATAACAATCTATCGATAAACACACACCTTGTCCTTTCCTCTGCGTCACCGCAGTCTGTGGATTGAAGAACGCGCAGAAAGATGGGGAGGAGCCGAAGTCTGCTGCCGTTTTCATTTGAAATTTAAAGGGGAAGAATCACAAGATTTTTAGGGGGGCTGAGCAGAAATTTAGGGGTGCTAAAGCCCCCCTAAAAATGGCCTAGCGACGCCCTTGGATATAGGTCTTGCAAAACGGTTGCTAGGGTACTCTGTTTGGTTGCTAGGGAGTGGCTTGGCAGCTAGCAATCACGATACTCCAAAGGCTTCTTGTCAGTATGAATGATATAAACCAACTCCCACGCCTCTGTGACATTCAGAATGGAAGATATTCCTCTGTGAATTTTGGTTGCTAAGGTGCTCGACAATGGTTGCTAGGGCGTGGCCAGTGAGTGTTGAGGTGATTCAGGATTGGCTTCTTGCTGCCCCGAGTCAAACGAGCCCACCCTCATGTTTCTATGACACTTCTATCCTGAGATATCCCTTTGATCTCTTTCAATGGAAGTCTATGGGACGTGTTGCTAAGGTGCTCTAAATGGTTGCTAGGGGCGTGGCTTGATAGCTTCACAATGATCCTGAGATGCTGATTGGTCGTCTGAATCAAATGAGCCCACCCCCTTGTCTCTATGACACTGTGATCCAGAGTTATGTTCAATTGAAAAGCGGTTTCAAGTCAATGGGGCAACTTTGGGACGCTCTTGCCCCCCAGGGGTGCAAGTTTTACCCCATTGTGTGGTATGTTCTTACAGAGCCCGTCAGCCTCTTCAAATGTGGCAAATTTCACATTTCTACGAAATCCACTCTCTGAGCTATGAGTCTGTGAATTTTGGTTGCTAAGGTGGTCGACAATGGTTGCTAGGGCGTGGCCAGTGTGTGTTGAGGTGATTCAGGATTGGCTGCTTGCTGCCCCGAGTCAAACGAGCCCACCCTCATGTTTCTATGACACTTCTATCCTGAGATATCCCTTTGATCTCTTTCAATGGAAGTCTATGGGACGTGTTGCTAAGGTGCTCTAAATGGTTGCTATGGGCGTGGCTTGATAGCTTCACAATGATCCTGAGATGCTGATTGGTCGTCTGAGTCAAATGAGCCCGCCCCCTTGTCTCTATGACACTGTGATCCAGAGTTATGTTCAATTGAAAAGCGGTTTCAAGTCAATGGGGCAACTTTGGGACGCTCTTGCCCCCCAGGGGTGCAAGTTTTACCCCATTGTGTGGTATGTTCTTACAGAGCCCGTCAGCCTCTTCAAATGTGGCAAATTTCACATTTCTACGAAATCCACTCTCTGAGCTATGAGTCTGTGAATTTTGGTTGCTAAGGTGGTCGACAATGGTTGCTAGGGCGTGGCCAGTGTGTGTTGAGGTGATTCAGGATTGGCTGCTTGCTGCCCCGAGTCAAACGAGCCCACCCTCATGTTTCTATGACACTTCTATCCTGAGATATCCCTTTGATCTCTTTCAATGGAAGTCTATGGGACGTGTTGCTAAGGTGCTCTAAATGGTTGCTATGGGCGTGGCTTGATAGCTTCACAATGATCCTGAGATGCTGATTGGTCGTCTGAGTCAAATGAGCCCGCCCCCTTGTCTCTATGACACTGTGATCCAGAGTTATGTTCAATTGCAAAGCCGTTTCTATGTGTAGGACGGCCCATTTCATGGGCCGTCCTACACCATTGAAAGTCAATGGGGCAACTTTGGGACGCTCCTGCCCCCCAGGGGTGCAACTTTTACCCCATTTTGAGGTATGGTCTTACAGAGCCTGCCAGCCTCTTCAAGTGTGGTGATTCATAAGTTTCTACGAAATTCTCGCTCTGAGCTACGACCCGCCAAAGTTTGCCCAATGCATTGTCAATGGGACTTTTTGGGCGATTATTTGCCCCTGGGGCGAACATCGTACCCCCGATCGCTTATAAAAGTCATAGCACACGATTCCCGATTAGGCCGCACGTTTTGACACCTCATTCATGGCTCTGTGACAAAAACTGCGGGAGGAGTAGCGCGCCGAAATAAAAGTGGAAGAAGAAGAATAATAATAAGTATGAGCAATAACAATACTGTGCTTTGCCATTAAAATGGCAAGCACCATTAACTAGAATGTACATTTCCAGAAGAAAATGTGAATGGTGCTTGCAGTGGCAAAAAACACCACCCGGTTGCTAGGCGGTTGCTAGGGTTTTTGCTAGGCGGTTGCTAGGGTGTTCTGGGTGGTTGCTAGGGCGTTGCTAGGCGGTTGCTAGGATGTTCTGGGTGGTTGCTAGGTCATTTCATGGGCCGTCCTACACCATAGAAAGTCAATGGGGCAAATTTGGGACGCTCCTGCCCCCCAGGGGTGCAACTTTTACCCCATTTTGAGGTATGGTCTTACAGAGCCTGCCAGTCTCTTCAAATGTGGCAAATTTCAAATTTCTGTGAAATCCACTCTCTGAGCTACGAGGCGTCAAATTTTTTCGCAATGTTAAGTCTATGTGTTTTTTTGGGGCGCTATTTCGCCCCTGGGGCGAACATCGTACCCCCGATCGCTTATAAAAGTCATAGCACACCATTCCCGATTAGGCCGCACGTTTTGACACCTCATTCATGGCTCTGTGGCAAAAACTGCGGGAGGAGTAGCGCGCCGAAGTTTGGTCAGGGCGAATAGTAATTACAATACTAGAATGTACATTTCCAGAAGAAAATGTGAATGGTGCTTGCAGTGGCAAAAAACACCACCCGGTTGCTAGGCGGTTGCTAGGGTTTTTGCTAGGCGGTTGCTAGGGTGTTCTGGGTGGTTGCTAGGGCGTTGCTAGGCGGTTGCTAGGATGTTCTGGGTGGTTGCTAGGTCATTTCATGGGCCGTCCTACACCATAGAAAGTCAATGGGGCAAATTTGGGACGCTCCTGCCCCCCAGGGGTGCAACTTTTACCCCATTTTGAGGTATGGTCTTACAGAGCCTGCCAGTCTCTTCAAATGTGGCAAATTTCAAATTTCTGTGAAATCCACTCTCTGAGCTACGAGGCGTCAAATTTTTTCGCAATGTTAAGTCTATGTGTTTTTTTGGGGCGCTATTTCGCCCCTGGGGCGAACATCGTACCCCCGATCGCTTATAAAAGTCATAGCACACCATTCCCGATTAGGCCGCACGTTTTGACACCTCATTCATGGCTCTGTGGCAAAAACTGCGGGAGGAGTAGCGCGCCGAAGTTTGGTCAGGGCGAATAGTAATTACAATACTAGAATGTACATTTCCGGAAGAAAATGTGAAATGGTGCTTGCAGTGGCAAAACTCGGCGCTGGACAGATACTAGTGACTAGCATGTTTGCTATCATATTTTTAGCATGATTAGCATCTTGTTACCATGTTGCTAGCATGATTAGCATGTTGCTAGCATGTTGCTGGCATGATTAGCATGTTGTTAGCATGTTGCTAGCATGATTAGCATGTTGCTAGCATGATTAGCATGTTGCTAGCATGATTAACAATGTTGCTAACATGTTCCTAGCATTATTCTAGCATGTTTGCTAGCATGATTAGAATGTTGCTAGCATGTTGCTAGCATTATTAGCATGTTGCTAGCATGTTGCTAGCATGATTAGCATGTTGCTAGCATGTTGCTAGCATGATTAGCATTTTGCTAGCATGTTGCTAGCGTGATTAGCATGTTGATAGCATGTTGCTAGCATGATTAGCATGTTGCTAGCATGATGCTAGCATTATTAGCATGTTGCTAGCATGTTGCTAGCATGATTAGCATGTTTCTAGCATGTTGCTAGCATGATGCTAGCATGATTTTAGCATTATTAGCATGTTGCTAGCATGTTGCTAGCGTGATTAGCATGTTTCTAACATGTTGCTAGCATGATTAGCATGTTGCTAGCATGATTTTAGCGTGATTAACATGTTTTTAGCATGTTGCTAGCATGATTAGCATGTGACTAGCATGTTGCTAGCATGATTAGCATGTTGCTAGCATGTTGCTAACATGATTTTAGCATGATTAGCATGTTGCTAGCATGATTTTAGCGTGATTAGCATGTAGCTAGCATGTTGCTAGCATGATTAGCATGTTGCTAGCATGTTGCTAGCATGATTAGCATGTTGCTAGCATGATTAGCATGTTGCTAGCATTATTAGCATGTTGCTAGCATGTTGCTAGCATAATTAACATGTTGCTAGCATGTTGCTAGCGTGATTAGCATGTTGCTAGCATGTTGCTAGCATGATTAGCATGTTGGTAGCATGTTGCTAGCATGATGCTAGCATGATTTTAGCATTATTAGCATGTTGCTATTATGTTGCTAGCGTGATTAGCATGTTTCTAGCATGTTGCTAGCATGATTAGCATGTTGCTAGCATGTTGCTAGCATGATTTTAGCGTGATTAGCATGTTTTTAGCATGTTGCTAGCATGATTAGCATGACTAGCATGTTGCTAGCATGATTAGCATGTTGCTAGCATGTTACTAGCATGATTAGCATGTTGCTAGCATGATTTTAGCATGATTAGCATGTTGCTAGCATGATTTTAGCATGATTAGCATGTTGCTAGCATGATTAGCATGTTGCTAGCATGTTGTTAGCATTATTAGCATTTAGGGTAATCTGAGTGGTTGCTATGTTGTTACTAGGTGGTTGGTAGTTGTCACAGATGGTTACTATGGAGTTTGTAGCATTTTATTGGCATGATTTAGCACTTAGCTAAGCGCTATTAGCATGTAGCTATTCACTGCTAGCATGTGTAGCATGTAGCAAGTCCTGTTTGCTAGCATGAGTCAAAAGAGCCAACCCCCATCTCTATACGATGTTCTGATGCAGAGATATTGGTCTTGCAAAACGGTTGCTAGGGTACTCTGTTTGGTTGCTAGGGAGTGGCTTGGCAGCTGCCAATCATGAAGCTCCAAAGTCAGTGTGAATGTATAAACCAACCCCCATCTCTATACGATGTTCTGATGCAGAGATATAGGTCTTGCAAAACGGTTGCTAGGGTACTCTGTTTGGTTGCTAGGGAGTGGCTTGGCAGCTAGCAATCACGATACTCCAAAGGCTTCTTGTCAGTATGAATGATATAAACCAACTCCCACGCCTCTGTGACATTCAGAATGGAAGATATTCCTCTGTGAATTTTGGTTGCTAAGGTGCTCGACAATGGTTGCTAGGGCGTGGCCAGTGAGTGTTGAGGTGATTCAGGATTGGCTTCTTGCTGCCCCGAGTCAAACGAGCCCACCCTCATGTTTCTATGACACTTCTATCCTGAGATATCCCTTTGATCTCTTTCAATGGAAGTCTATGGGACGTGTTGCTAAGGTGCTCTAACTGGTTGCTAGGGGCGTGGCTTGATAGCTTCACAATGATCCTGAGATGCTGATTGGTCGTCTGAATCAAATGAGCCCACCCCCTTGTCTCTATGACACTGTGATCCAGAGTTATGTTCAATTGAAAAGCGGTTTCAAGTCAATGGGGCAACTTTGGGACGTTGGTAGCATGTTGCTAGCATGATTTTAGCATTATTAGCATGTTGCTAGCATGTTGCTAGCGTGATTAGCATGTTTCTAGCATGTTGCTAGCATGATTAGCATGTTGCTAGCATGATTTTAGCGTGATTAGCATGTTTTTAGCATGTTGCTAGCATGATTAGCATGTGACTAGCATGTTGTCAGCATGATTAGCATGTTGCTAGCATGTTACTAGCATGATTAGCATGTTGCTAGCATGTTGTTAGCATTATTAGCATTTAGGGTAATCTGAGTGGTTGCTATGTTGTTACTAGGTGGTTGGTAGTTGTCACAGATGGTTACTATGGAGTTTGTAGCATTTTATTGGGATGATTTAGCACTTAGCTAAGCGCTATTAGCATGTAGCTATTCACTGCTAGCATGTGTAGCATGTAGCAAGTCCTGTTTGCTATTATGAGTCAAAAGAGCCAACCCCCATCTCTATACGATGTTCTGATGCAGAGATATTGGTCTTGCAAAATGGTTGCTAGGGTACTCTGTTTGGTTGCTAGGGAGTGGCTTGGCAGCTGCCAATCATGAAGCTCCAAAGTCAGTGTGAATGTATAAATCAACCCCCATCTCTATACGATGTTCTGATGCAGAGATATAGGCAGGGGTGATTCTAGGATTTTCATTTTAGGGGGGCTCAGCCCCCAATGAGGGTATAATAATAAATAAATAAAAAATATTTACAAATAACAATAACGTGATCGTTTTATAAAGTATGCGTTCATATGTGTTAAGGGCTTTCGCTGAAGGAAACAGCTGTGGTGTGATGAGTGGTGAATGCAGCGAAAACTTTACAGTAGATTGGAAACCGATTGCTCTCCCATGACTTTTTGTAAACAGTATTTATGACAAAGAACTGCATAGATGTAGATATTATAACAATCTATCGATAAACACACACCTTGTCCTTTCCTCTGCGTCACCGCAGTCTGTGGATTGAAGAACGCGCAGAAAGATGGGGAGGAGCCGAAGTCTGCTGCCGTTTTCATTTGAAATTTAAAGGGGAAGAATCACAAGATTTTTAGGGGGGCTGAGCAGAAATTTAGGGGTGCTAAAGCCCCCCTAAAAATGGCCTAGCGACGCCCTTGGATATAGGTCTTGCAAAACGGTTGCTAGGGTACTCTGTTTGGTTGCTAGGGAGTGGCTTGGCAGCTAGCAATCACGATACTCCAAAGGCTTCTTGTCAGTATGAATGATATAAACCAACTCCCACGCCTCTGTGACATTCAGAATGGAAGATATTCCTCTGTGAATTTTGGTTGCTAAGGTGCTCGACAATGGTTGCTAGGGCGTGGCCAGTGAGTGTTGAGGTGATTCAGGATTGGCTTCTTGCTGCCCCGAGTCAAACGAGCCCACCCTCATGTTTCTATGACACTTCTATCCTGAGATATCCCTTTGATCTCTTTCAATGGAAGTCTATGGGACGTGTTGCTAAGGTGCTCTAAATGGTTGCTAGGGGCGTGGCTTGATAGCTTCACAATGATCCTGAGATGCTGATTGGTCGTCTGAATCAAATGAGCCCACCCCCTTGTCTCTATGACACTGTGATCCAGAGTTATGTTCAATTGAAAAGCGGTTTCAAGTCAATGGGGCAACTTTGGGACGCTCTTGCCCCCCAGGGGTGCAAGTTTTACCCCATTGTGTGGTATGTTCTTACAGAGCCCGTCAGCCTCTTCAAATGTGGCAAATTTCACATTTCTACGAAATCCACTCTCTGAGCTATGAGTCTGTGAATTTTGGTTGCTAAGGTGGTCGACAATGGTTGCTAGGGCGTGGCCAGTGTGTGTTGAGGTGATTCAGGATTGGCTGCTTGCTGCCCCGAGTCAAACGAGCCCACCCTCATGTTTCTATGACACTTCTATCCTGAGATATCCCTTTGATCTCTTTCAATGGAAGTCTATGGGACGTGTTGCTAAGGTGCTCTAAATGGTTGCTATGGGCGTGGCTTGATAGCTTCACAATGATCCTGAGATGCTGATTGGTCGTCTGAGTCAAATGAGCCCGCCCCCTTGTCTCTATGACACTGTGATCCAGAGTTATGTTCAATTGAAAAGCGGTTTCAAGTCAATGGGGCAACTTTGGGACGCTCTTGCCCCCCAGGGGTGCAAGTTTTACCCCATTGTGTGGTATGTTCTTACAGAGCCCGTCAGCCTCTTCAAATGTGGCAAATTTCACATTTCTACGAAATCCACTCTCTGAGCTATGAGTCTGTGAATTTTGGTTGCTAAGGTGGTCGACAATGGTTGCTAGGGCGTGGCCAGTGTGTGTTGAGGTGATTCAGGATTGGCTGCTTGCTGCCCCGAGTCAAACGAGCCCACCCTCATGTTTCTATGACACTTCTATCCTGAGATATCCCTTTGATCTCTTTCAATGGAAGTCTATGGGACGTGTTGCTAAGGTGCTCTAAATGGTTGCTATGGGCGTGGCTTGATAGCTTCACAATGATCCTGAGATGCTGATTGGTCGTCTGAGTCAAATGAGCCCGCCCCCTTGTCTCTATGACACTGTGATCCAGAGTTATGTTCAATTGCAAAGCCGTTTCTATGTGTAGGACGGCCCATTTCATGGGCCGTCCTACACCATTGAAAGTCAATGGGGCAACTTTGGGACGCTCCTGCCCCCCAGGGGTGCAACTTTTACCCCATTTTGAGGTATGGTCTTACAGAGCCTGCCAGCCTCTTCAAGTGTGGTGATTCATAAGTTTCTACGAAATTCTCGCTCTGAGCTACGACCCGCCAAAGTTTGCCCAATGCATTGTCAATGGGACTTTTTGGGCGATTATTTGCCCCTGGGGCGAACATCGTACCCCCGATCGCTTATAAAAGTCATAGCACACGATTCCCGATTAGGCCGCACGTTTTGACACCTCATTCATGGCTCTGTGACAAAAACTGCGGGAGGAGTAGCGCGCCGAAATAAAAGTGGAAGAAGAAGAATAATAAGTATGAGCAATAACAATAATGTGCTTTGCCATTTAAATGGCAAGCACCATTAACTAGAATGTACATTTCCAGAAGAAAATGTGAATGGTGCTTGCAGTGGCAAAAAACACCACCCGGTTGCTAGGCGGTTGCTAGGGTTGTTGCTAGGCGGTTGCTAGGGTGTTCTGGGTGGTTGCTAGGGCGTTGCTAGGCGGTTGCTAGGATGTTCTGGGTGGTTGCTAGGTCCTACACCATAGAAAGTCAATGGGGCAACTTTGGGACGCTCCTGCCCCCCAGGGGTGCAACTTTTACCCCATTTTGAGGTATGGTCCTACAGAGCCTGCCAGCCTCTTCAAATGTGGCAAATTTCACATTTCTGTGAAATCCACTCTCTGAGCTATGAGGCGTCAAAGTTTTTCGCAATGTTAAGTCTATGCGTTTTTTTTGGCCGCTATTTCGCCCCTGGGGCGACCATCGTACCCCCGATCGCTTATAAAAGTCATAGCACACCATTCCCGATTAGGCCGCACGTTTTGACACCTCATTCATGGCTCTGTGGCAAAAACTGCGGGAGGAGTAGCGCGCCGAAGTTTGGTCAGGGCGAATAGTAATAACAATACTAGAATGTACATTTCCAGAAGAAAATGTGAATGGTGCTTGCAGTGGCAAAAAACACCACCCTGTTGCTAGGGTAATGTAGGGCATTGCTAGGCGGTTGCTAGGGTAATCTGGGTGGTTGCTATGGTGTTACTAGGTGGTTGATAGTTGTCACAGATGGTTACTATGGAGTTTGTAGCATTTTATTGGCATGATTTAACACTTAGCTAAGCGCTATTAGCATGTAGCTATTCACTGCTAGCATGTGTAGCATGTAGCAAGTCCTGTTTGCTAGCATGAGTCAAAAGAGTCAACCCCCATCTCTATACGATGTTCTGATGCAGAGATATTGGTCTTGCAAAACGGTTGCTAGGGTACTCTGTTTGGTTGCTAGGGAGTGGCTTGGCAGCTGCCAATCATGAAGCTCCAAAGTCAGTGTGAATGTATAAACCAACCCCCATCTCTATACGATGTTCTGATGCAGAGATATAGGTCTTGCAAAACGGTTGCTAGGGTACTCTGTTTGGCTGCTAGGGATTTGCTTGGCAGCTAGCAATCACGATATTCCAAAGGCTTCTTGTCAGTATGAATGATATAAACCAACTCCCACGCCTCTGTGACATTCAGAATGGAAGATATTCCTCTGTGAATTTTGGTTGCTAAGGTGCTCGACAATGGTTGCTAAGGCGTGGCCAGTGAGTGTTGAGGTGATTCAGGATTGGCTGCTTGCTGCCCCGAGTCAAACGAGCCCACCCTCATGTTTCTATGACACTTCTATCCTGAGATATCCCTTTGATCTCTTTTAATGGAAGTCTATGGGACGTGTTGCTAAGGTGCTCTAAATGGTTGCTAGGGGCGTGGCTTGATAGCTTCACAATGATCCTGAGATGCTGATTGGTCGTCTGAGTCAAATGAGCCCGCCCCCTTGTCTCTATGACACTGTGATCCAGAGTTATGTTCAATTGAAAAGCGGTTTCTATGGTGTAGGACGGCCCATTTCATGGGCCGTCCTACACCATAGAAAGTAAATGGGGCAACTTTGGGACGCTCCTGCCCCCCAGGGGTGCAACTTTTACCCCATTTTGAGGTATGGTCTTACAGAGCCTGCCAGCCTCTTCAAATGTGGCAAATTTCAAATTTCTGTGAAATCCACTCTCTGAGCTACGAGGCGTCAAAGTTTTTCGCAATGTTAAGTCTATGCGTTTTTTTTGGCCGCTATTTCGCCCCTGGGGCGAACATCGTACCCCCGATCGCTTATAAAAGTCATAGCACACCATTCCCGATTAGGCCGCACGTTTTGACACCTCATTCATGGGTCTATGACAAACTTTGCAGGAGGAGTAGCGTGCCGAAGTATTGTCAGGGCGAATAGTAATAACAATACTAGAATGTACATTTCCAGAAGAAAATGTGAATGGTGCTTGCAGTGGCGAAAAACACCACCCGGTTGCTAGGCGGTTGCTAGGGTTGTTGCTAGGCGGTTGCTAGGGTGTTCTGGGTGGTTGCTAGGGCGTTGCTAGGCAGTTGCTAGGATGTTCTGGGTGGTTGCTAGGTCCTACACCATAGAAAGTCAATGGGGCAACTTTGGGACGCTCCTGCCCCCCAGGGGTGCAACTTTTACCCCATTTTGAGGTATGGTCCTACAGAGCCTGCCAGCCTCTTCAAATGTGGCAAATTTCACATTTCTGTGAAATCCACTCTCTGAGCTATGAGGCGTCAAAGTTTTTCGCAATGTTAAGTCTATGCGTTTTTTTTGGCCGCTATTTCGCCCCTGGGGCGAACATCGTACCCCCGATCGCTTATAAAAGTCATAGCACACCATTCCCGATTAGGCCGCACGTTTTGACACCTCATTCATGGCTCTGTGGCAAAAACTGCGGGAGGAGTAGCGCGCCGAAGTTTGGTCAGGGCGAATAGTAATAACAATACTAGAATGTACATTTCCAGAAGAAAATGTGAATGGTGCTTGCAGTGGCAAAACTCGGCGCTGGACAGATACTAGTGACTAGCATGTTTGCTAGCATATTTTTAGCATGATTAGCATCTTGTTACCATATTGCTAGCATGATTAGCATGTTGCTAGCATGTTGCTAGCATGATTTTATCATGTTGCTAGCATGATTTTATCATGTTGCTAGTATGATTAGCATGTTGCTAGCATTATTTTAGCATGTCGCTAGCATGATAAGCATGTTGCTAGCATGATTAGCATATGGCTAGCATGTTGCTAGCATAATGCTAGCATGATTTTAGCATTATTAGCATGTTGCTAGCATGTTGTTAGTGTGATTAGCATGTTTCTAGCATGTTGCTAGCATGATTAGCATGTTGCTAGCATGTTACTAGCATGATTAGCATGTTGCTAGCATAATGCTAGCATGTTGCTAGCATGATTAGCATGTTGCTAGCATTTTGCTAGTGTGATTAGCATGTTTCTAGCATGTTGCTAGCATGATTAGCATGTTGCTAGCATGTTGCTAGCATGATTTTAGCGTCATTAGCATGTTTTTAGCATGTTGCTAGCATGATTAGCATGTGACTAGCATGTTGCTAGCATGTTGCTAGCATGATTAGCATGTGACTAGCGTGTTGCTAGCATGATTAGCATGTGACTAGCGTGTTGCTAGCATGATTAGCATGTTGCTAGCATGTTGCTAGCATGATTTTAGCATGATTAGCATGTTTGCTAGCATGATTTTAGCGTGATTAGCATGTTGCTAGCATGTTGCTAGCACAATTAGCATGTTGCTAGCATGTTGCTAGCGTGATTAGCATGTTGCTAGCATGTTGCTAGCATGATTAGCATGTTGCTAGCATGTTGCTAGCATGATTTTAGCATGATTAGCATGTTTGCTAACATGATTTTAGCGTGATTAGCATGTTGCTAGCATGATTAGCATGTTGCTAGCATGTTGCTAGCATGATTAGCATGTTGCTAGCATGTTGCTAGCATGATTTTAGCGTGATTAGCATGTTGCTAGCATGTTGCTAGCATGATTTTAGCGTGATTAGCATGTTTTTAGCATGTTTGCTAGCATGATTAGCATGTGACTAGCATGTTGCTAGCATGTTGCTAGCATGATTAGCATGTTGCTAGCATGTTGCTAGCGTGATTAGCATGTTTCTAGCATGTTGCTAGCATGATTAGCATGTTGCTAGCATGATTAGCATGTTGCTAGCATGTTGCTAGCATGATTAGCATTTAGGGTAATCTGAGTGGTTGCTATGTTGTTACTAGGTGGTTGGTAGTTGTCACAGATGGTTACTATGGAGTTTGTAGCATTTTATTGGCATGATTTAGCACTTAGCTAAGCGCTATTAGCATGTAGCTATTCACTGCTAGCATGTGTAGCATGTAGCAAGTCCTGTTTGCTAGCATGAGTCAAAAGAGCCAACCCCCATCTCTATACGATGTTCTGATGCAGAGATATTGGTCTTGCAAAATGGTTGCTAGGGTACTCTGTTTGGTTGCTAGGGAGTGGCTTGGCAGCTGCCAATCATGAAGCTCCAAAGTCAGTGTGAATGTATAAACCAACCCCCATCTCTCTACGATGTTCTGATGCAGAGATATAGGTCTTGCAAAACGGTTGCTAGGGTACTCTGTTTGGTTGCTAGGGAGTGGCTTGGCAGCTAGCAATCACGATACTCCAAAGGCTTCTTGTCAGTATGAATGATATAAACCAACTCCCACGCCTCTGTGACATTCAGAATGGAAGATATTCCTCTGTGAAATTTGGTTGCTAAGGTGATCGACAATGGTTGCTAGGGCGTGGCCAGTGAGTGTTGAGGTGATTCAGGATTGGCTGCTTGCTGCCCCGAGACAAAGGAGCCCACCCTCATGTTTCTATGACACTTCTATCCTGAGATATCCCTTTGATCTCTTTCAATGGAAGTCTATGGGACGTGTTGCTAAGGTGCTCTAAATGGTTGCTAGGGGCGTGGCTTGATAGCTTCACAATGATCCTGAGATGCTGATTGGTCGTCTGAGTCAAATGAGCCCGCCCCCTTGTCTCTATGACACTGTGATCCAGAGTTATGTTCAATTGAAAAGCGGTTTCAAGTCAATGGGGCAACTTTGGGACGCTCTTGCCCCCCAGGGGTGCAAGTTTTACCCCATTGTGTGGTATGTTCTTACAGAGCCCGTCAGCTTCTTGAAATGTGGCAAATTTCACATTTCTGCGAAATCCACTCTCTGAGCTATGAGTCTGTGAATTTTGGTTGCTAAGGTGGTCGACAATGGTTGCTAGGGCGTGGCCAGTGTGTGTTGAGGTGATTCAGGATTGGCTGCTTGCTGCCCCGAGTCAAACGAGCCCACCCTCATGTTTCTATGACACTTCTATCCTGAGATATCCCTTTGATCTCTTTCAATGGAAGTCAATGGGACGTGTTGCTAAGGTGCTCTAAATGGTTGCTAGGGGCGTGGCTTGATAGCTTCACAATGATCCTGAGATGCTGATTGGTCGTCTGAGTCAAATGAGCCCGCCCCCTTGTCTCTATGACACTGTGATCCAGAGTTATGTTCAATTGAAAAGCGCTTCAATTGAAAGGACGGCCCATTTCATGGGCCGTCCTACACCATTGAAAGTCAATGGGGCAAATTTTAGTACCCTCCTGCCCCCCAGGGGTGCAACTTTTACCCCATTTTGAGGTATGGTCTTACAGAGCCTGCCAGCCTCTTCAAATGTGGCCAATTTCACATTTCTGTGAAATCCACTCTCTGAGCTACGAGGCGTCAAATTTTTTTCGCAATGTTAAGTCAATGGGGCAACTTTGGGACGCTCCTGCCCCCCAGGGGTGCAACTTTTACCCCATTTTGAGGTGTGGTCTTACAGAGCCTGCCAGCCTCTTCAAATGTGGCAAATTTCACATTTCTGTGAAATCCACTCTCTGAGCTACGAGGCGTCAAAGTTTTTCGCCATGTTAAGTCAATGCGTTTGATTTTGCCCCTATTTTGCCCCTGGGGCAAACATCGTACCCCCGATCGCTTATAAAAGTCATAGCACACGATTCCCGATTAGGCCGCACGTTTTGACACCTCATTCATGGCTCTGTGACAAAAACTGTGGGAGGAGTAGCGCGCCGAAATAAAAGTGGAAGAAGAAGAATAATAATAAGTATGAGCAATAACAATACTGTGCTTTGCCATTAAAATGGCAAGCACCATTAACTAGAATGTACATTTCCAGAAGAAAATGTGAAATGGTGCTTGCAGTGGCAAAAAACACCACCCGGTTGCTAGGGTAATGTAGGGCGTTGCTAGGCGGTTGCTAGGGTAATCTGGGTGGTTGCTATGGTGTTACTAGGTGGTTGGTAGTTGTCACAGATGGTTACTATGGAGTTTGTAGCATTTTATTGGCATGATTTAGCACATAGCTAAGCGCTATTAGCATGTAGCTATTCACTGCTAGCATGTGTGGCATGTAGCAAGTCCTGTTTGCTAGCATAAGTCAAAAGAGCCAACCCCCATCTCTATACGATGTTCTGATGCAGAGATATTGGTCTTGCAAAACGGTTGCTAGAGTACTCTGTTTGGTTGCTAGGGAGTGGCTTGGCAGCTGCCAATCATGAAGCTCCAAAGTCAGTGTGAATGTATAAACCAACCCCCATCTCTATACGATGTTCTGATGCAGAGATATAGGTCTTGCAAAACGGTTGCTAGGGTACTCTGTTTGGTTGCTAGGGAGTGGCTTGGCAGCTAGCAATCACGATACTCCAAAGGCTTCTTGTCAGTATGAATGATATAAACCAACTACCACGCCTCTGTGACATTCAGAATGGAAGATATTCCTCTGTGAATTTTGGTTGCTAAGGTGCTCGACAATGGTTGCTAGGGCGTGGCCAGTTAGTGTTGAGGTGATTCAGGATTGGCTGCTTGCTGCCCCGAGTCAAGCAAGTCCACCCTCATGTTTCTATGACACTTCTATCCTGAGATATCCCTTTGATCTCTTTCAATGGAAGTCTATGGGACGTGTTGCTAAGGTGCTCTAAATGGTTGCTAGGGGCGTGGTTTGATAGCTTCACAATGATCTTGAGATGCTGATTGGTCGTCTGAGTCAAATGAGCCCGCCCCCTTGTCTCTATGACACTGTGATCCAGAGTTATGTTCAATTGAAAAGCGGTTTCAAGTCAATGGGGCAACTTTGGGACGCTCTTGCCCCCCAGGGGTGCAAGTTTTACCCCATTGTGTGGTATGTTCTTACAGAGCCCGTCAGCCTCTTCAAATGTGGCAAATTTCACATTTCTACGAAATCCACTCTCTGAGCTATGAGTCTGTGAATTTTGGTTGCTAAGGTGGTCGACAATGGTTGCTAGGGCGTGGCCAGTGTGTGTTGAGGTGATTCAGGATTGGCTGCTTGCTGCCCCGAGTCAAACGAGCCCACCCTCATGTTTCTATGACACTTCTATCCTGAGATATCCCTTTGATCTCTTTCAATGGAAGTCTATGGGACGTGTTGCTAAGGTGCTCTAAATGGTTGCTAGGGGCGTGGCTTGATAGCTTCACAATGATCCTGAGATGCTGATTGGTCGTCTGAGTCAAATGAGCCCACCCCCTTGTCTCTATGACACTGTGATCCAGAGTTATGTTCAATTGAAAAGCGATTCAATTGAGAGGACGGCCCATTTCATGGGCCGTCCTACACCATTGAAAGTCAATGGGGCAAATTTTAGTACCCTCCTGCCCCCCAGGGGTGCAACTTTTACCCCATTTTGAGGTATGGTCTTACAGAGCCTGCCAGCCTCTTCAAATGTGGCAAATTTCACATTTCTGTGAAATCCACTCTCTGAGCTACGAGGCGTCAAAAGTTTTTCGCAATGTAAGTCAATGGGGCAACTTTGGGACGCTCCTGCCCCCCAGGGGTGCAACTTTTACCCCATTTTGAGGTATGGTCTTACAGAGCCTGCCAGCCTCTTGAAATGTGGCAAATTTCACACTTCTGTGAAATCCACTCTCTGAGCTACGAGGCGTCAAAGTTTTTCGCCATGTTAAGTCAATGCGTTTGATTTTGCCCCTATTTTGCCCCTGGGGCAAACATCGTACCCCGATCGCTTATAAAAGTCATAGCACACGATTCCCGATTAGGCCGCACGTTTTGACACCTCATTCATGGCTCTGTGACAAAAACTGTGGGAGGAGTAGCGCGCCGAAATAAAAGTGGAAGAAGAAGAATAATAACTAGAATGTACATTTCCAGAAGAAAATGTGAATGGTGCTTGCAGTGGCAAAAAACACCACCCGGTTGCTAGGCGGTTGCTAGGGTTGTTGCTAGGCGGTTGCTAGGGTGTTCTGGGTGGTTGCTAGGGCGTTGCTAGGCGGTTGCTAGGATGTTCTGGGTGGTTGCTAGGTCCTACACCATAGAAAGTCAATGGGGCAACTTTGGGACGCTCCTGCCCCTCAGGGGTGCAACTTTTACCCCATTTTGAGGTATGGTCCTACAGAGCCTGCCAGCCTCTTCAAATGTGGCAAATTTCACATTTCTGTGAAATCCACTCTCTGAGCTATGAGGCGTCAAAGTTTTTCGCAATGTTAAGTCTATGCGTTTTTTTTGGACGCTATTTCGCCCCTGGGGCGAACATCGTACCCCCGATCGCTTATAAAAGTCATAGCACACCATTCCCGATTAGGCCGCACGTTTTGATACCTCATTCATGGCTCTGTGGCAAAAACTGCGGGAGGAGTAGCGTGCCGAAGTTTGGTCAGGGCGAATAGTAATAACAATACTAGAATGTACATTTCCAGAAGAAAATGTGAATGGTGCTTGCAGTGGCAAAAAACACCACCCGGTTGCTAGGCGGTTGCTAGGGTTGTTGCTAGGCGGTTGCTAGGGTGTTCTGGGTGGTTGCTAGGGCGTTGCTAGGTGGTTGCTAGGGTGTTCTGGGTGGTTGCTAGGGCGTTGCTAGGCGGTTGCTATGTGGTTGCTAGGTTGTTCTGGGTGGTTGCTAGGTGGTTGCTAGGGTGTTCTGGGTGGTTGCTAGGCGGTTGCTAGGGTGTTCTGGGTGGTTGCTAGGGTGTTGCTAGGTGGTTGCTAGGGTGTTCTGGGTGGTTGCTAGGGCGTTGCTAGGTGGTTGCTAGGGTGTTCTGGGTGGTTGCTAGGGCGTTGCTAGGGTGTTCTGGGTGGTTGCTAGGGTGTTGCTAGGCGGTTGCTAGGGTGTTCTGGGTGGTTGCTAGGGTGTTGCTAGGTGGTTGCTAGGGTGTTCTGGGTGGTTGCTAGGCGGTTGCTAGGGTGTTCTGGGTGGTTGCTAGGGCGTTGCTAGGCGGTTGCTATGTGGTTGCTAGGTTGTTCTGGGTGGTTGCTAGGTGGTTGCTAGGGTGTTCTGGGTGGTTGCTAGGCGGTTGCTAGGGTGTTCTGGGTGGTTGCTAGGGTGTTGCTAGGTGGTTGCTAGGGTGTTCTGGGTGGTTGCTAGGGCGTTGCTAGGTGGTTGCTAGGGTGTTCTGGGTGGTTGCTAGGGCGTTGCTAGGGTGTTCTGGGTGGTTGCTAGGGTGTTGCTAGGCGGTTGCTAGGGTGTTCTGGGTGGTTGCTAGGGTGTTGCTAGGTGGTTGCTAGGGTGTTCTGGGTGGTGCTAGGCGGTTGCTAGGGTGTTCTGGGTGGTTGCTAGGGTGTTGCTAGGTGGTTGCTAGGGTGTTCTGGGTGGTTGCTAGGTGGTTGCTAGGGTGTTCTGGGTGGTTGCTAGGGGGTTGCTAGGGTGTTCTGGGTGGTTGCTACGGTGTTGCTAGGCGGTTGCTAGGTTGTTCTGGGTGGTTGCTAGGGTGTTGCTAGGTGGTTGCTAGGGTGTTCTGGGTGGTTGCTAGGCGTTGCTAGGGTGTTCTGGGTGGTTGCTAGGTGGTTGCTAGGGTGTTCTGGGTGGTTGCTAGCATGATTAGCATCTTGTTACCATGTTGCTAGCATGTTGCTAGCATGATGCTAGCATGATTTTAGCATTATTAGCATGTTGCTAGCATGTTGCTAGCGTGAATAGCATGTTTGTAGCATGTTTCTAGCATAATTAGCATGTTGCTAGCATGTTGCTAGCATGATTTTAGCGTGATTAGCATGTTTTTAGCATGTTGCTAGCATGATTAGCATGTTGCTAGCATGTCGCTAGCATGATTCTAGCATGTCGCTAACATGATTAGCATGTTGCTAGCATGTTGCTAGCATGATTAGCATGTTGCTAGCATGTTGCTAGTATGATTAGCATGTTGCTAGCATGATTAGCATGTTGCTAGCATGTTGCTAGCATGATTAGCATGTTGCTAGCATGATTTTAGCGTGATTATCATGTTGCTAGCATGTTTGCTAGCATGATTAGCATGTTGCTAGCATGTTGCTAGCATGATTAGCATGTTGCTAGCATGATTAGCATGTTGCTAGCATGTTGCTAGCATGATTTTAGCATTATTAGCATGTTGCTAGCATGTTGCTAGCATGATTAGCATGTTTCTAGCATGTTGCTAGCATGATTAGCATGTTGCTAGCATGTTGCTAGCATGATTTTAGCGTGATTAGCATGTTTTTAGCATGTTGCTAGCATGATTAACATGTGACTAGCATGTTGCTAGCATGATTAGCATGTTGCTAGCATGTTCCTAGCATGATTAGCATTTTGCTAGCATGATTTTAGCATGATTAGCATGTTGCTAGCATGATTTTAGCATGATTAGCATGTTGCTAGCATGTTGCTAGCATGATTAGCATGTTGCTAGCATGTTGCTAGCATGATTAGCATGTTGCTAGCATGTTGCTAGCATGTTGCTAGCATGATTAGCATTTAAGGTAATCTGAGTGGTTGCTATGTTGTTACTAGGTGGTTGGTAGTTGTCACAGATGGTTACTATGGAGTTTGTAGCATTTTATTGGCATGATTTAGCACTTAGCTAAGCGCTATTAGCATGTAGCTATTCACTGCTAGCATGTGTAGCATGTAGCAAGTCCTGTTTGCTAGCATGAGTCAAAAGAGCCAACCCCCATCTCTATACGATGTTCTGATGCAGAGATATTGGTCTTGCAAAATGGTTGCTAGGGTACTCTGTTTGGTTGCTAGGGAGTGGCTTGGCAGCTGCCAATCATGAAGCTCCAAAGTCAGTGTGAATGTATAAACCAACCCCCATCTCTCTACGATGTTCTGATGCAGAGATATAGGTCTTGCAAAACGGTTGCTAGGGTACTCTGTTTGGTTGCTAGGGAGTGGCTTGGCAGCTAGCAATCACGATACTCCAAAGGCTTCTTGTCAGTATGAATGATATAAACCAACTCCCACGCCTCTGTGACATTCAGAATGGAAGATATTCCTCTGTGAATTTTGGTTGCTAAGGTGATCGACAATGGTTGCTAGGGCGTGGCCAGTGAGTGTTGAGGTGATTCAGGATTGGCTGCTTGCTGCCCCGAGACAAAGGAGCCCACCCTCATGTTTCTATGACACTTCTATCCTGAGATATCCCTTTGATCTCTTTCAATGGAAGTCTATGGGACGTGTTGCTAAGGTGCTCTAAATGGTTGCTAGGGGCGTGGCTTGATAGCTTCACAATGATCCTGAGATGCTGATTGGTCGTCTGAGTCAAATGAGCCCGCCCCCTTGTCTCTATGACACTGTGATCCAGAGTTATGTTCAATTGAAAAGCGGTTTCAAGTCAATGGGGCAACTTTGGGACGTTCTTGCCCCCCAGGGGTGCAAGTTTTACCCCATTGTGTGGTATGTTCTTACAGAGCCCGTCAGCCTCTTCAAATGTGGCAAATTTCACATTTCTACGAAATCCACTCTCTGAGCTATGAGTCTGTGAATTTTGGTTGCTAAGGTGGTCGACAATGGTTGCTAGGGCGTGGCCAGTGTGTGTTGAGGTGATTCAGGATTGGCTGCTTGCTGCCCCGAGTCAAACGAGCCCACCCTCATGTTTCTATGACACTTCTATCCTGAGATATCCCTTTGATCTCTTTCAATGGAAGTCAATGGGACGTGTTGCTAAGGTGCTCTAAATGGTTGCTAGGGGCGTGGCTTGATAGCTTCACAATGATCCTGAGATGCTGATTGGTCGTCTGAGTCAAATGAGCCCGCCCCCTTGTCTCTATGACACTGTGATCCAGAGTTATGTTCAATTGAAAAGCGGTTCAATTGAGAGGACGGCCCATTTCATGGGCCGTCCTACACCATTGAAAGTCAATGGGGCAAATTTTAGTACCCTCCTGCCCCCCAGGGGTGCAACTTTTACCCCATTTTGAGGTATGGTCTTACAGAGCCTGCCAGCCTCTTCAAATGTGGCCAATTTCACATTTCTGTGAAATCCACTCTCTGAGCTACGAGGCGTCAAATTTTTTTCGCAATGTTAAGTCAATGGGGCAACTTTGGGACGCTCCTGCCCCCCAGGGGTGCAACTTTTACCCCATTTTGAGGTGTGGTCTTACAGAGCCTGCCAGCCTCTTCAAATGTGGCAAATTTCAAACTTCTGTGAAATCCACTCTCTGAGCTACGAGGCGTCAAAGTTTTTCGCCATGTTAAGTCAATGCGTTTGATTTGCCCCTATTTTGCCCCTGGGGCAAACATCGTACCCCCGATCGCTTATAAAGTCATAGCACACGATTCCCGATTAGGCCGCACGTTTTGACACCTCATTCATGGCTCTGTGACAAAAACTGTGGGAGGAGTAGCCGCGCCGAAATAAAAGTGGAAGAAGAAGAAGAAGAATAATAAGTATGAGCAATAACAATTACTGTGCTTTGCCATTAAAATGGCAAGCACCATTAACTAGAATGTACATTTCCAGAAGAAAATGTGAATGGTGCTTGCAGTGGCAAAAAACACCACCCGGTTGCTAGGCGGTTGCTAGGGTTGTTGCTAGGCGGTTGCTAGGGTGTTCTGGGTGGTTGCTAGGGCGTTGCTAGGGCGGTTGCTAGGATGTTCTGGGTGGTTGCTAGGTCCTACACCATAGAAAGTCAATGGGGCAACTTTGGGACGCTCCTGCCCCCCAGGGGTGCAACTTTTACCCCATTTTGAGTTATGGTCCTACAGAGCCTGCCAGCCTCTTCAAATGTGGCAAATTTCACATTTCTGTGAAATCCACTCTCTGAGCTATGAGGCGTCAAAGTTTTTCGCAATGTTAAGTCTATGCGTTTTTTTTGGCCGCTATTTCGCCCCTGGGCGAACATCGTACCCCCGATCGCTTATAAAAGTCATAGCACACCATTCCCGATTAGGCCGCACGTTTATGACACCTCATTCATGGCTCTGTGGCAAAAACTGCGGGAGGAGTAGCGCGCCGAAGTTTGGTCAGGGCGAATAGTAATAACAATACTAGAATGTACATTTCCAGAAGAAAATGTGAATGGTGCTTGCAGTGGCAAAACTCGGCGCTGGACCAGATACTAGTGACTATCATGTTTGCTAGATATTTTAGCATGATTAGCATCTTGTTACCATATTGCTAGCATGATTAGCATGTTGTTAGCATGTTGCTAGCATGATTTTATCATGTTGCTAGCATGATTTATGATGTTGCTAGTATGATTAGCATGTTGCTAGCATTTATTTTAGCATGTCGCTAGCATGATTAGCATGTTGCAAGCATGATTAGCATATGGCTAGCATGTTGCTAGCATTATTCTAGCATGTTGCTAGCATGATTAGCATGTTGCTAGCATGATTAGCATGTTTGCTAACATGTCGCTAGCATGTTGTTAGCATGTCGCTTGCATGATTCTAGCATGTTGCTAGCATGATTAGCATGTTGCTAGCATGTCGCTAGCATGATTAGCATGTCGCTAGCATGTTGCTAGCATGATAGCATGTTGTTAGCATGTTGCTAGCATGATTAGCATTGTTGTTAGCATGTTGCTAGCATGATTAGCATGTTGCTAGCATGTTGCTAGCATGATTAGCATGTTGCTAGCATGTTGCTAGCATGATTAGCATGTTGCTAGCATGTTGTTAACATGATTCTAACATGTCGCTAACATGATTAGCATGTTGCTAGCATGTTGCTAACATGATTAGCATGGTTGCTATAGCATGTTGCTAGCATGATTAGCATGTTGCTAGCATGATTAGCATGTTTCTAGCATGTTGCTAGCATGTTGCTAGCGTGATTAGCATGTTGCTAGCATGTTGCTAGCATGATTAGCATATTGCTAGCATGTTGCTAGCATGATTAGCATGTTGCTAGCATGTTGCTAGCATGATGCTAAGCATGATTTTAGCATAATTAGCATGTTGCTTAGCATGTATGCTAGCGTTGATTAGCCTGTTTCTAGCATGTTGCTAGCATGATTTTAGCGTGATTAGCTGTTTTTAGCATGTTGCTTAGCATGATTAGCATGTGACTAGCATGTTGTTAGCATGATTAGCATGTTGCTAGCATGTTGCTAGCATGAGTTTAACATGATTAGCATGTTTGCTAGCATGATTTTAGCATGATTAGCATGTTGCTAGCATGATAAGCATGTTGCTAGCTGATTCGCATGTTGCTAGCATGTTGCTAGCATGATTAGCATGTTGCTAGCATGTTGCTAGCATGATTAGCATGTTGCTAGCATGTTGCTAGCATGATTAGCATGTTGCTAGGCATGTTGCTAGCATGATGCTAGCATGATGCTAGCATGATTTTAGCATTATTAGCATGTTGCTAGCCTGTTGCTAGTGTGATTAGCATGTTTCTAGCATGTTGCTAGCATGATTAGAATTGTTGCTAGCATGTTTGCTAGCATGATTTTAGCGTGATTAGCATGTTTTTTAGCATGTTGCTAGCATGATTAGCATGTGACTAGCATGTTGCTAGCATGTTGCTAGCATGATTTTAGCATGATTAGCATGTTGCTAGCATGATTTTAGCGTGATTAGCATGTTGCTAGCATTTTGCTAGCATGATTAGCATGTTTCTAGCATGTTGCTAGCATGATGCTAGCATGATTTTTAGCATTATTAGCATGTTGTTAGCATGTTGCTAGCATGATTAGCATGTTGCTAGCATGTTGCTAGCATGATTTTAGCATGATTAGCATGTTGCTAGCATGATTTTAGCGTGATTAGCATGTTGCTAGCATGTTGCTAGCATGATTAGCATGTTTCAAGCATGTTGCTAGCATGTTGCTAGCGTGATTAGCATGTTGCTAGCATGATTAGCATGTTGCTAGCATGATTAGCATGTTGCTAGCATGTTGCTAGCATGATTAGCATGTTGCTAGCATGTTGCTAGCATGATGCTAGCATGATTTTAGCATTATTAGCATGTTGTTAGCATGTTGCTAGCATGATTAGCATGTTGCTAGCATGTTGCTAGCATGATTTTAGCGTGATTAGCATGTTTTTAGCATGTTGCTAGCATGATTAGCATGTGACTAGCATGTTGCTAGCATGATTACCATGTTGCTAGCATGTTGCTAGCATGATTTTAGCATGATTAGCATGTTTGCTAACATGATTTTAGCGTGATTAGCATGTTGCTAGCATGTTGCTAGCATGATTAGCATGTTGCTAGCATGTTGCTAGCATGATTTTAGCGTGATTTGCATGTTTTTAGCATGTTTTCTAGCATGATTAGCATGTGACTAGCATGTTGCTAGCATGTTGCTAGCATGATTAGCATGTTGCTAGCATGATTTTAGCATGATTAGCATGTTGCTAGCATGATTTTAGCGTGATTAGCATGTTGCTAGCATGATTTTAGCGTGATTAGCATGTTGCTAGCATGATTAGCATGTTGCTAGCATGTTGCTAGCATGATTAGCATTTATTGTATCTGAGTGGTTTCTATGATGTTACTAGGTGGTTGGTAGTTGTCACAGATGGTTACTATGGAGTTTGTAGCATTTTATTGGCATGATTTAATACTTAGCTAAGCGCTATTAGCATGTAGCTATTCACTGCTAGCATGTCTAGCATGTAGCAAGTCCTGTTTGCTAGCATGAGTCAAAAGAGCCAACCCCCATCTCTATACGATGTTCTGATGCAGAGATATTGGTCTTGCAAAACGGGTTGCTAGGGTACTCTGTTTGGTTGTTAGGGAGTGGCTTGGCAGCTGCCAATCATGAAGCTCCAAAGTCAGTGTGAATGTATAAACCACCCCCCATCTCTCTACGATGTTCTGATGCAGAGATATAGGTCTTGCAAAACGGTTGCTAGGGTACTCTGTTTGGTTGCTAGGGAGTGGCTTGGCAGCTAGCAATCACGATACTCCAAAGGCTTCTTGTCAGTATGAATGATATAAACCAACTCCCACGCCTCTGTGACATTACGAATGGAAGATATTCCTCTGTGAATTTTGGTTGCTACGGTGCTCGACAATGGTTGCTAGGGCGTGGCCAGTGAGTGTGAGGTGATTTCAGGATTGGCTGCTTGCTGCCCCGAGTCAAACGAGCCCACCCTCATGTTTCTATGACAACTTCTATCCTGAGATATCCCTTTGATCTCTTCAATGGAAGTCTATGGGACGTGTTGCTAAGGTGCTCTAACTGGTTGCTAGGGGCGTGGCTCTTGATAGCTTCACAATGATCCTGAGATGCTGATTGGTCCGTCTGAGTCAAATGAGGCCGCCCCCTTGTCTCTATGACACTGTGATCCAGAGTTATGTTCAATTGAAAAGCGGTTCAATTGAAAGGACGGCCCATCCAACCCCTCTCTATACGATGTTCTGATGCAGAGATATTGGTCTTGCAAAACGGTTGCTAGGGTACTCTGTTTGGTTGTTAGGGAGTGGCTTGGCAGCTGCCAATCATGAAGCTCCAAAGTCAGTGTGAATGTATAAACCACCCCCCATCTCTCTACGATGTTCTGATGCAGAGATATAGGTCTTGCAAAACGGTTGCTAGGGTACTCTGTTTGGTTGCTAGGGAGTGGCTTGGCAGCTAGCAATCACGATACTCCAAAGGCTTCTTGTCAGTATGAATGATATAAACCAACTCCCACGCCTCTGTGACATTCAGAATGGAAGATATTCCTCTGTGAATTTTGGTTGCTAAGGTGCTCGACAATGGTTGCTAGGGCGTGGCCAGTGAGTGTTGAGGTGATTCAGGATTGGCTGCTTGCTGCCCCGATCAAACGAGCCCACCCTCATGTTTCTATGACACTTCTATCCTGAGATATCCCTTTGATCTCTTTCAATGGAAGTCTATGGGACGTGTTGCTAAGGTGCTCTAAATGGTTGCTAGGGGCGTGGCTTGATAGCTTCACAATGATCCTGAGATGCTGATTGGTCGTCTGAGTCAATGAGCCCGCCCCCTTGTCTCTATGACACTGTGATCCAGAGTTATGTTCAATTGAAAAGCGGTTCAATTGAAAGGACGGCCCATTTCATGGGCCGTCCTACACCATTGAAAGTCAATGGGGCAAATTTTAGTACCCTCCTGCCCCCCAGGGGTGCAACTTTTACCCCATTTTGAGGTATGGTCTTACAGAGCCTGCCAGCCTCTTCAAATGTGGCAAATTTCACATTTCTGTGAAATCCACTCTCTGAGCTACGAGGCGTCAAATTTTTTTCGCAATGTTAAGTCAATGGGGCAACTTTGGGACGCTCCTGCCCCCCAGGGGTGCAACTTTACCCCCATTTTGAGGTGTGGTCTTACAGAGCCTGCAGCCTCTTCAATGTGGCAAATTTCAAACTTCTGTGAATCCACTCTCTGAGCTACGAGGCGTCAAAGTTTTTCGCCATGTTAAGTCAATGCGTTTGATTTTGCCCCTATTTTGCCCCTGGGGCAAACATCGTACCCCCGATCGCTATAAAAGTCATAGGCACACGATTCCCGATTAGGCCGCACGTTTTGCCACCTCATTCATTGGGCTCTGTGACAAAAACTGTGGGAGGAGTAGCGCGCCGAATAAAAGTGGGAAGAGAAAGAATAATAATAAGTATGAGCAATAACAATACTGTGCTTTGCCATTAAAATGGCAAGCACCATTAACTTAGAATGTACATTTACATGGAAGAAAATGTGACTGGTTGCTTGCAGTGGCAAAAACACCACCCGGTTGATATGCGGTTGCTAGGGTTGTTGCTAGGCGGTTGCTAGGGGTTCTGGGTGGTTGCTAGGGCTGTTGCTAGGCGGTTGCTAGGATGTTCTGGGTGGTTGCTAGGTCCTACCACCATAGAAAGTCAATGGGGCAACTTTGGGACGCTCCTGCCCCCCCAGGGGTGCAACTTTTACCCCATTTTGAGGTATGGGTCCTACAGAGCCTGCCAGCCTCTTCAATGTGGCAAATTTCACCATTTCTGCTGAAATCCACTCTCTGAGCTATGAGGCGTCAAGTTTTTCGCAATGTTTAAGTCTATGCATTTTTTTTGGCCGCTATTTCGCACCTGGGGTGAACATCGTACCCCCGATCGCTTATAAAAGTCATAGCACACCATTTACCGATTAGGCACGCAAGTAGTTGACACCTCATTACTGGCTCTGTGGCAAAAACATGCGGGAGGAGTTAGGCGCGCCGAAGTTTGGTCAGGGCGAATAAGTAATAACAATACTAGAATGTACATTTCCAGAAGAAAATGTGAAATGGTGCTTGCAGTGGCAAAAAACACCACCCGGTTGCTAGGCGGGTTGCCTAGGGTGTTCTGGGTGGTTGCTAGGGCGTTGCTAGGATGTTCTGGGTGGTTGCTAGGTCCTACACCATAGAAAGTCAATGGGGCAACTTTGGGACGCTCCTTGCCCCCCAGGGGTGCAACTTTTACCCCATTTTGAGGTATGGTCCTACAGAGCCTGCCAGCCTCTTCAAATGTGGCAAATTTCACATTTCTGTGAAATCCACTCTCTGAGCTATGAGGCGTCAAAGTTTTTCGCAATGTTAAGTCTATGCGTTTTTTTGGGCCGCTATTTCGCCCCTGGGGCGAAACATCGTACCCCCGATCGCTTATAAAAGTCATAGCACACCATTCCCGATTAGGCCGCACGTTTTGACACCTCATTCATGGCTCTGTGGCAAAAACTGCGGGAGGAGTAGCGCGCCGAAGTTTGGTCAGGGCGAATAGTAATAACAATACTAGAATGTACATTTCCAGAAGAAAATGTGAATGGTGCTTGCAGTGGCAAAAAACACCACCCGGTTGCTAGGCGGTTGCTAGGGTTGTTGCTAGGCGGTTGCTAGGGTGTTCTGGGTGGTTGCTAGGGCGTTGCTAGGCGGTTGCTAGGATGTTCTGGGTGGTTTGCTAGGTCCTACACCATAGAAAGTCAATGGGGCAACTTTGGGACGCTCCTGCCCCCCAGGGGTGCAACTTTTACCCCATTTGAGGTATGGTCCTACAGAGCCTGCCAGCCTCTTCAAATGTGGCAAATTTCACATTTCTGTGAAATCCACTCTCTGAGCTATGAGGCGTCAAAGTTTTTCGCAATGTTAAGTCTATGCGTTTTTTTGGCCGCTATTTCGCCCCTGGGGCGAACATCGTACCCCCGATCGCTTATAAAAGTCATAGCACACCATTCCCGATTAGGCCGCACGTTTGACACCTCATTCATGGCTCTGTGGCAAAAACTGTGGGAGGAGTAGCGCGCCGAAGTTTGGTCAGGGCGAATAGTAATAACAATACTAGAATGTACATTTCCAGAAGAAAATGTGAATGGTGCTTGCAGTGGCAAAAAACACCACCCGGTGCTAGGCGGTTGCTAGGGTTGTTGCTAGGCGGTTGGCTAGGGTGTTCTGGGTGGTTGCTAGGGTGTTGCTAGGCGGTTGCTAGGATGTTCTGGTGGTTGTCTAGGTCCTACACCATAGAAAGTCAATGGGGAAACTTTGGGACCGCTCCTGCCCCCCAGGGGTGCAACTTTAACCCCATTTTGAGGTATGGTCCTACAGAGCCTGCCCAGCCTCTTCAAATGTGGCAAATTTAACATTTCTGTGAATCCACTCTCTGAGCTATGAGGCGTCAAAGTTTTCGCAATGTAAGTCTATGCGTTTTTTTTGGCCGCTATTTCGCCCCTGGGGCGAACATCGTACCCCCGATCGCTTATAAAAGTCATAGCACACCATTCCCGTTAGGCCGCACGGTAATTGACACCTCATTCATGGCTCTGTGGCAAAAACTGCGGGTAGGAGTAGCGCGCCGAAGTTTGGTCAGGGCGAATAGTAATAACAATACTAGAATGTACATTTCCAGAAGAAAATGTGAATGGTGCTTGCAGTGGCAAAAAACACCACCCGGTTGCTAGGCGGTTGCTAGGGTTGTTGCTAGGCGGTTGCTAGGGTGTTCTGGGTGGTTGCCAGGGCGTTGCTAGGCGGTTGCTAGGATGTTCTGGGTGGTTGCTAGGTCCTACACCACAGAAAATCAATGGGGCAACTTTGGGACGCTCCTGCCCCCCAGGGGTGCAACTTTTACCCCATTTTGAGGTATGGTCCTACAGAGCCTGCCAGCCTCTTCAAATGTGGCAAATTTCACATTTCTGTGAAATCCACTCTCTGAGCTATGAGGCGTCAAAGTTTTTCGCAATGTTAAGTCTATGCGTTTTTTTTGGCCGCTATTTCGCCCCTGGGGCGAACATCGTACCCCCGATCGCTTATAAAAGTCATAGCACACCATTCCCGATTAGGCCGCACGTTTTGACACCTCATTCATGGCTCTGTGGCAAAAACTGTGGGAGGAGTAGCGCGCCGAAGTTTGGTCAGGGCGAATAGTAATAACAATACTAGAATGTACATTTCCAGAAGAAAATGTGAATGGTGCTTGCAGTGGCAAAACTCGGCGCTGGACAGATACTAGTGACTAGCATGTTTGCTAGCATATTTTTTGCATGATTAGCATCTTGTTACCATATTGCTAGCATGATTAACATGTTGCTAGCATGTTGCTAGCATGATTAGCATGTTGCTAGCATGTTGTTAACATGATTCTAGCATGTCGTTAACATGATTAGCATGTTGCTAGCATGTTGCTAGCATGACTAGCATGTTTCTAGCATGTTGCTAGCATGTTGCTAGCGTGATTAGCATGTTGCTAGCATGTTGCTAGCATGATTAGCATGTTGCTAGCATGATTAGCATGTTGCTAGCATGTTGCTAGCATGATGCTAGCATGATTTTAGCATTATTAGCATGTTGCTAGCATGTTGCTATCGTGATTAGCATGTTTCTAGCATGTTGCTAGCATGATTAGCATGTTGCTAGCATGTTGCTAGTGTGATTAGCATGTTTGCTAGCATGATTTTAGCGTGATTAGCATGTTGTTAGCATGATTAGCATGTTGCTAGCATGATTAGCATGTTGCTAGCATGTTGCTAGCATGTTGCTAGCATGATTAGCATGTTTGCTAGCATGTTGCTAGCATGATTAGCATTTTGCTAGCATGTTACTTGCGTGATTAGCATGTTGCTAGCATGTTGCTAGCATGATTAGCATGTTTGCTAGCATGTTGCTAGCATGATTAGCATTTTGCTAGCATGTTACTTGCGTGATTAGCATGTTGCTAGCATGTTGCTAGCATTATGCTAGCATGATTTTAGCATGATTAGCATGTTGCTAGCATGTTGCTAGTGTGATTAGCATGTTTCTAGCATGTTGCTAGCATGATTAGCATGTTGCTAGCATGTTACTAGCGTGATTAGCATGTTGCTAG
>QVTF01020378.1:0-74136 GCA_003573665.1 Oxygymnocypris stewartii | reverse complement strand
ATATTTGCCATAATTTCAAGTTAAATCAACGTTTATTTTGACGGGTTGCAGTGGATCTTTGAGTTTCAGAGTGTATTTGACAATGAAATGTTATAGTTTTCTCTCAGAGCAGCTCTGCTGATGTTTATGTAGACACTGCAAAACACCATCAGTGTCATATTCAGTATGTAGTAGATAAAACGGCACCACTCAGACATAAAGAAACAAGCAGATTATATATATAGCAGTCTCTTCGTGCTTCACAGACACATATCAAATCTAATGTTGATTTATCCATCCATCAAAGACATTCTCGTTGTACTGTAAATTCCATGTTCCTGTCTGCACCTCTGCATCACAGAAATCATACGGTCGTTAAAAACTTTTTTATAAATGTGACACCTTCATCTGCATGGAGGGATGTGTCTGTGAATATGAGTGAAGATGTTGGATGTATTTCCTGCTTTTGCAGACACTTTCTGTCCACATTTTTTGCTAATTGTATCCATCCTCAAGGACAGCCCGCGTTCATTTTTTATATATATTTATCCGAAGTATTCCCATACTGCAGATTTAAAATTGTATTTGTATTTTTTTGCGGGGATGGAGATTAGATATAATCTCAGTCATCTTCTCTGCTGTAAGTGCGTGTAAGCAGTCAAGTGAATGCAGAGTGAAGCAGTCGAGTGGAAATAAGTTGCATATGCGCAGGTGAGATTTGTTTTTTCATTAATGTTTTTAAACTGTAGATATGCACATGTTTACGGTATGATAACCGTGCACGTTCAAACCGCGATAAACCATCATATTGTTACAGCCCTGCCAATTACACCTTTTTCCTGACAAGGAAAAATTATGCAATCTCTGTGGTTTAAAAAATTGTGATGCATGATTTGTTTTAAGTTGTTAAAGTGAACTGAAAGAGAGAGAAACAGCAGCTCATTTAGTTTGCTCTCCACCATATGGGCTCTAATTGACATAAATGTATCATGGGTGCTATACTGTCCCTGCGTTACCAGTCAGTATCAATGGAAAACTTGCATCCTGCAACAACACAGATGTCTCGTTTAGCTCAATTAATGGAGCCCTGGCTGTAAGTAGAAGGGTGAATTTACGGACAACATGTTGCGGTCGCACTAAACCACACTGAGATGAATCAGGGTGAACTCTGGTAATCAAAGAGCAGCTCATTGCCTCTCTAATGTCCAGCCACAACAAAAATGGTCATTAAACACAGGCACAGTTCATTACATTAAAGGCTAATCATATTAGCTACATGAGGTGTGAATGTTGGCTCTGATTGAAGTTGTGTCCAAGAAACGACCTTATTTAGGTTTGAAAGTGATGAATGATCATCGGAAGAAAGAGTCAAACAGGGTTCTGACATTATGTAAGCATTATTGATCTATGGTAAAACAACAACTGAAAACAGGAAGTTCATTCATTGAATTCATGTGTTGTGTCAGCGGCTTATGAAATCTGGCTGACAGATAATGTCATTAGGAACCAATTTGTCATTGAAAGGACTATTTGAATAATAAAATAACTAGTGGTGGGCCGTTATCGGCGTTAACGTGCTGCGTTAACGCGAGACTCTTATCGGGCGATAAAAAAATATCGCCGTTAATCTATTCTCAAAGTTGGGTTGGGAGCTGGGTCTATACTACGCACTATGATGACTTTCACCCTGATATTTTAGCGCGGATGTATACCTAGCCGAATTGCACTGTAGGGGGCGAGAACGAGTCTTCGAACTAGAGGCTCGCAGTCCGTGATGGACAGATTGTTAACGGCTGGTCTATGTGGTAATACAATCGGGCAGGACATCCAAACGCTCACCTATCATTCATCAACCTCAAATATGGCTTTTCATCTGAAAGATGTATGTAGTAGCAACTTTACATGGCCGCTCAATATGATGTAACCTAGAGAAATGTGCGCTATTGAAGTGTTTGTGTGGAAGCGCGTTTGCTGCAGGACAGGCTCCGGTGCGCTCACTTGCTCTTAAAATCTCCGTCATTCTTGGTCATACAGATAAAAGTAGCCTAATACATCTTTCGAATCTGTAAAGACTCTACGTTTATTTGTGTGCACTCAGAATAACAACGAAACGTTGCGCTTTTAAGCAAACATGATGCGCTTTAGGTCTCATGTGAACTTGAGCTAGAAACTCTGTCTTTGAAAAATATATCTATAGAGAGTGAAATGTCTAAAAAATAAAAATAGAAGACGTGTGGTGGTTTAGCATGGATGATTTACATGAAATTTAATCTGTGCAACACTGTGCATAAAATGGCTTTCAGTTCAATATAATAACAAAAAATGACATTTTGGGTTTTATTCAACTAATAAGGTGGGCACGTTGTGATCATGTACTATATTTTTACTGTAATTGACCAGTTATCGAAAAAAAAAAAACAACAACAACACGGGAGTGGGAGGGAATGGGAGTCATTCTTCCGGGAGTGGAACGGGATTTTCCTCCAGTTTTTCGTGGGAATTGGGACGGGAAGAGATTAAAGTGTTGTGATGCATTTTTGGAAACAGGAGATGAGCCCCTGGTCTAATGCGCCACCTGGCTTGAGAAACCCCGTTCTCAAAGACTTACTTTAGTCATTATTTGGGTAGCACACATATTCTGAATGCCTTCGGCAGAATTCAAATGAGCCATTTTAATCTAGATTAATCTAGATTAATTCCAAAATTAATCTAGATTAATCTAGATTAAAAAAAATTATCTATGCCCACCACTAAAATAACACAAAAGCCAAAAAAAACACTGATTCTTCATTAAAAATGCACAATGACAGAAAAAACTATTAAACGTTTAGTTTGTAATTTTTTCTGAATAAAAATGTGATTAGTGAAAATTAAGAAAACGAATGAACAAACTCAATTTAAAAAACAAACATCAAAACATAAGAAAAAAGAAAGTAGCAATCAAAACACAAAATTAACAAAAATAAATAAACAATAGGAAAAGCAAAAAAATTAAATAAAAATAAAAAAAGGAAATAAAAAATGATAAAAAAGACAAACTTAAAAATGACCAACAATTCAGAATAAAAAAATCAATGAAAAGCAATAAGACAAGAAATAGCAACACATCAAACAAAACACAAAATAAATAACAAAACTAAAAATATAAAAAAAGCACAAAAAGAAAAAAGAAACTAAATATACTAAATATACTAAAGCAACAAAATTAACAAAATACAGTACAAAAACTAATAACAACAAAAAATAAAATCAACAAAAGAAAAAGAAAAAAAGCCCCCAAAAAAACAAAATAACACACACACACACAAAGTACAGAAGAAAAAAAAGATACACTATTTGTTTGAATGCTAAGAAAAGTAAAAACGTGACTTTTATTCCTAAAACCTTAATGTCAAGTATGAGCAATATCGGTAGTGACATTTGACCGAGGCAACATCATGAATTATAAAATACAGGAAGAAAATTTATATAAATCTTCACCATATTTGAAAGACGAGCAGGAATCGTGGCAGGCCTTCTGCTGGAGATTGCTTAAGCCTCAAACGTATCTCGAACACTCATAAATCTGAGATTATGACCAGGGAATCATCCGGTTTAATCCAAACACAAATTACCCGAGTTCTGTCCCACTGCGCCCAGAATGGGCCGTTAAGATTTCTGTGGCACACCAATTAAAGGATGGGAAAACAAAAACTTGCATTTAACGTCGCCTCATCTCAAAAGTGGTTAGCTGAATATGACGGCTGAGCGCTGGGTTTTTGATGCAGTAATTGGTTAACTGTGGTGGTCCCACGACCTAAAATAATAATACAAAAATCCCTTGAATGTACAATTACAATTGACATTTCCAACGGAATGTGTGTGTGTGTATGCATGTAATACATGTATATACACTGAACAAAATTATAAACGCAACACTTTTGTTTTTGCCCCATTTTTCATGAGCTGAACTCAGAGATCTAAGACTTTTTCTATGTACACAAAAGGCCTATTCTCTCAAATATTGTTCACAAATCTGTCTAAATCTGTGTTAGTGAGCACTTCTCCTTTACCGAGATAATCCATCCACCTCACAGGTGTGGCATATCAAGATGCTGATTAGACAGGTTTTAGTCTTGCGTAGCGAGACCTTCAGACTGACCGACATGTCAAACAACCAATCACAGTTCGTTTCGTTAAGTGTCACGTTCGGGGCTAGGAAATGTTGCCACAATAACAGACCGGTCTGAAACTGTGTGAAACTCTCTAATTTATTTTAAAAATTCTATGTCGCAAACATTAATATGAAATATTACACATACTTTTGGAAATCCAGCATTCAATCTACCCTGATTTTGTCGTCACATTTGTAAACACGACGGGCTTTCTTCTTTCGCAAGGGAGTTTGGTGCCACGCCATCTTTGTTTCCAGGCGGACCGTTAAAGAACGCGACACACACGTCTCCCGGAAATCCTGTATAATTCAACCAATCCGACGACAACTTTGACTCTACTGAAGTGTTTCCAGATAAGTGTACCATATGCATCAGAGGTTTAGCCAACGGTACGTGGGCGTGACTCACGTCTGAGGCTGAGACTAGACCGGGTTAGACAAAGTTCTAATTAGACAAAGCTCTTAATGCATTGTTTACACACAAACATCCATTTTATTATAAATTATGTAAACAATTAACTACATTTAAATTCAATTGTGTGTACTGTATATCTATAGACTTATAAGTTATATACAAATAAAATACCAGGAAAAATGGCAACAAAAAAAGCAAAACAAAAAAATACACAGAAAACTAACATGGGAACAGGAGAGATGGGAAAGTCTCATGTCACATGTGGAAAATGTGGGAAGGGCTGTTATCTAACAGCTGAGGAGATTCCGACAGATCGGATGAAGCGGAGACGCTCCCATCCCCCAACGCTCCACAGACAGCCTCTGGTTTCTGAGGGAGACACACCATTGATTCTTGAGCGCTGGGAGAGACAGCTAGCAGAGTGGGGCAGTGTGCGGGGGTGGAGGGTCGATAATCCCCCTCTAGGCCTGTCTGATGTGCTGTAGAGCAGCTAGGGGTGTTTAGCCTAGCGGGGGCTGGCTGCTACACGTATATACTGTACAGTCATTTCTATATTCACAAACACATGTAAAGCTACAGCAACACGACTGCTAACATACTCAAGCATACAAAAGAAGCCTACATGCCTGGACTTGTGTCAAACACACACACACACACACACACACACACACACACACACACACACAACATAGGCCATACTGTTTGAAAGCAGAAACTATGACTTCCTCCTGTTTGCCAAATTTCTAAAAATATATTTTAAACATGTCAGTTATTTTTGGCATTTTTCTCAAATGGTGGGTCATGACCCAGAAATTACTAACTAAATATATTTATGAATGTACATATATTTGTATTAAATAAATGACCACACACACACACACCATTTTTTTGTATTTTAACTAATTTATATTAATATTACTATACAATACAATAAATGTAAAATAAATCATATATATTTCCAATTTAAATAATGTTTTTATTTTAGTTAAACTGATAAAGTAATTTAAAAATAAAATACTATATTTATTAATATACATTTATATAACGCTATTTATTTAAATATATAATATTTATTTCAGATATTCACACTCAGATATTTGTTTTTTAGTTTTATTTATTTTTAACATGTATTTTATTTTTCACAAAACAAATCAACATTCCATTGCAACCATCCAGAACACCCTAGCAACCACTTATAGCACTATAGACAACCTAGTCTATGTTAGCAAAACTCTTACCTTACGGTTACTGTTACCCATTATTTCTCAGTCATATGTAAAAAGCATACTGTGTGCTTAGCTGGGGCTCCTTCAGTTGTATAAAACAAAAGCGTCCATTGTTCTCAACCCATCAAGCCTTGCAATCTGGAGTGTGTGGTACTGCAACTATTCACTCATATGTTGCTATGCAGCCTGTGATAATGCCTCTTTTTAAAAGCCCTGCCTGACAAACCAAGCAAAACCATCTCTAAATTACACACAAGCATCCAAAACACCTGCAGAAACGTCACACATTCAGCGCGGGTTAGCCGGCTGTCAGCTGACATGTGATACGCTCTCAGCCGGACCTCATGAGGACGAGGAAAACACCTGCAGACAGTCCAATCCATGATGAAAGGCTTCAGATTCGCTTAATTATGCAGGAGGAAAGCCAGAGGATCTTCCCAGGGGTTTGAGCACAACAGGATATTACACACTCCGTTACAAAGTTTTTCTCCTTCCTCCTTTCTGTAATCGGATAAACTCAATCTGTCAGCAGAGGCTGTGATTTTTGATGTAACAGCTCCATAAAAAACCTGTTCATGCAATCATTTCAGCCAAAATAACTATATATTGGGCTACAATTCATCGTAATAACTGTCAAATTCATAACTGTGTTTAATCAGAGGCTTTTATTCAAAGTAACTTTCACATGCTATGTAGCAAAGCATACATCTATAGTGCTACCCACAAGTGTTATTTTATGTACTATTGAAGTATTTATCAATATTTTGAATTAGCTTTATTATTATTATTATTATTATGATATGTGAAAAATTACCAAAACCTAAATACAAATATAGTGATAACAGCATTTTTAATTGCTCTTAACAATGAATATTTTAATACATATACATTTATGCATGTATATATTTATTTTTTTGTATATGATTTAATATATAAAACATTACTTTAATGAACACATTCAGAAACTGCAAGTTGTCAACTTAAATTTGATTGAAACAACAATGAAATTATTTGTATACACGCACACAATATTTATAGCTTTTATTGTTAAATATTCAATTTATTTAAGTTTTATTTGAAGATGAATTTTGTTATACATACATTTACAAAATATTTTTTTCTTTTGATATACAATATTGATTTATATAGCTATTTAGTTAATATTTCAGTTTTAGTAATTTAATAAACCGCAACATTTTTCATTTTTATTTTCATCAGTTTTTATCTAAAATACACATTTTATTTTAAATTCAAGTAAAAAACACTTTTAAATAGGTTTTAGATAGATGTTACAGCACTGTTACCACATTTTCAGTTTCATATTTAGTTTGAACCATTTACTGTCCACACTTAAGGTCTTGCTACTTCGTAACCTTGTAAAATCCCACATCGTGACACTATTTGCAATGCTTTTCAAACTGATGCTTGTGCTGCGAGGTCTGTTGACATACGCACTTGAGGTTAAGTGTCTTCGATCAATGGATGCAACTCACAGATCGCTCCTTGTGTGGTTCGAACCTGCAAACCTTCCAACTTTAACCATTACACCACCAAAGTAAATACTCTGTACGTGGCACAATTCAGCTTATGCTTCCATTAGGAAACAAAAGAGAAAAATCTATTGCAACAAGGTGGATGCGTTTTAAGTTTACTCAATAGAGGTGAAATAATATTAAGCCTTTGGAAAATAACTGGAAGGTCTTGATTTCTTCATCTTTTTTACTCTTTTCCCATCACTGTCAGCCAACAGGTGCCAGACTGCCAAAGATATCTATCATGTTATTCCTGCATCTGCATGGTCAACATCAAACGTTTCATTAACTGTGGATAAGCCGCTTTGGTTCGAGCTGTACGGCAGCGTCTAAGCCAGGGAAAACATGTGGATGAAAGTGTTTAATTCACTTGAACTGGAAAAGCACCTGAAAGCACACTAGGCCACAGCAGCAGAAAATAGCAGCTGAGGTTGTCACGTTATGCACTGTTTTCCAAGGTCTCAGAACCATTATAACATCAACCTTTTTATATAGTGTGACCAATGCATGCACCAAACATGAAGCAAATTAATAAAACAGTTTGTCTTCATTACACTTACAGTAATAGAACCCAGGCGATTAAAATGAATCCTGAAGGTTACATTCAAATCATTTAATGTAGTAACTTAATGATACTCACTTTTTTCAGTTGCCTGACATCACCCTTAATGAGACTCATTCAGCTATTCATTCAAAATTATTATTGTTAACTTTAGCACCAGAAAATTGCTACCTGGTCTCAATGCATTTATGTACATGGGTGCACTTTTTAGCGAGACACAAAATATGTACCAATAACTACATATTACTGCAATTTCCAAAAGAAACAAACACTAGAGGCAGTAAAACTCCTTTTCACACACATTTACAGAGTTTTGATTAATAAAGCGTAATTGTCGCACAATTACTTGAAGAATATCATGTTACGACTTCAAAACAATATTAATATGCTGGGAGATTTGAAAACTGATGCTTTTGAACGTTAGCATCACACATATCCAGTCTCGTATCTATAGATTATCATAGACAGTAAGTTTGTTCGGTTGATCACGGAGTACAGAGACGTACTTAGGAGGCGAGGAGCTCCGGTTCGTGTAATCACGATAAGACAAAGCAGTTCAAACCTGCATATAAGGAAGTTTAAATGACACGGTTGCATCAACAAATACATTTTCATATCAGTTTTGCATTTGTTAACACTATCGGGTAGGTTTAGGGTTGGTTTGGTGTAGGGCGTGATAGAGCATTAACTTTTAGGGACAGACCCCGGATATTTCAATTCTGAACCGCTGCAATACGTTTCTGTAGCAATGTAATAAAAACACAGCAATATGTACCTATATCTACGTAATAAAAACGTGCCAGTGTTCATGTATTTTACCTGTGTTTTAACGCCACTCAGCGGACATTTCTCTTGAAACTGCGGTGAAACGTGCAGTAGGTATGTAAAATGGTGTCGCACAGAAAGTGCACAGAGGTACGTATTTTTATGAGACCAGGTTGGAAAATAAGGTCCTGATTTAATAAAAAATATAAAATTATAAGATACAGTTATATTTAAATATTATAAACTACCATTCAAAGTTTGGGGTTGGGTACGTTGGTTGGGGTTGGAAATGTTTTGTTAAAAAAGTGTCCTATTAACCAAGGCTGCATTTATTTGATCAAAAATATTATTACATATTATTAAAGTTTTAATATATGTTGAAAACAGTTGTGCTGCTTATATGTTAAAACCTAAAAACTTTGCTGAATAGAAAGTTATAAAAACTGTATTTATTTGAAATATTAATATTTGTGACATTGTGACAAGTCTTTGCTGTCACTTAAGGGATTCTTGATCATTAAAAGTACTCTCTCTTTTTTTTCTTAATCTAGGCTTACCTAACTTTTAAAGGGAAGTGTATAACTACACGAGCTTTGGTTTAGCATTTACATTTTACGATATTAAAAATATTACACCACCTGTGAATGCAATACAAATATAGAAAGCTCTGAACTGTCAGCAAACTTTATAGATGTGAACAAAGGTTGGATGTTTTTCCACGCTACAGCATACCAATCGTGGTCTAATCCTGACGCTTGTTCTGGGGCGAGATTATCAACATTCACTCTGTAATCACTACGCCATGATAACATTCCATCTGGGGCTCAACTCCAACTCTACAAACTCCAAGACAGGACTGTTGCGATTACAAGACAAGAAGTCTGACTATAGCAGCCCATTATCAACGGTCAGTTTTCTCCCTCGGGTTATCTGCGGTCATGGAGGAGTCTGAAGAGACTTCTGAAGAAGTTCATTAAGGTTGACGTGTTTACAGCTAGCTACCTCTATAACACTTCAGTGCAGATGTTTCTCACTGCCACAGTACACAAACATTACATGTTAACATGGCGGGACCATGCATTTGCAGAGCCAAGCAAATCTCTGAATGCAACGCAAGTCATTTTGGAAATGTTTGACTCGAATGGCGAAATGAATTACTGTAAAGCAGTGCTTCACAAACCCTGGACTGGTTTTGCTTCAGGACCATGATTTTACATGGAAATCATGTTGCAACACAAAGTACCAAAACTGTTTACTGCACACACACAAAAAATATATAGGTATTGATGTTACCATATTACAATGTAAAATAATGTACAAAATAAATTATATAAAATATGAAACAAATGTTTTTTTTTTATAAAAAAAACCCTCAAAATATCATATCTATTTTAATATTTAAAATATTAATTTTTAGAAAACAGTGTTAAAAGGTTTCTGTTAACTGAAATAAAGCAGAAATAAAACAAAGCAAACTAAAATAAAAAATTATAAAGTGTTGCCTTGGCAACTAACTGGCAAGTTTAAGTTGAAGTACTAAAATGTACAAAATTATTAAAATAAAGAAAATAAAGAAAAAATCGAAATAAAGCTCAATAAAAAACCTAAATAAATAAAAAAATCAATTAAATTAATAACTAAACAAATGAAAAATAAAAATTTAAGATCAATAAAAAAACTAAAAATAATACAATTTACAGTTATAAAAAAATATATATATATAAATCACAATATAACTACTAAAACTAAACTGAAAATATAATCATGTGACACTGACGACTGGAGTAATGATGCTGAAAATTCAGCTGTGATCAGTTTAATTACATTTGGAGATGTATTTCAAATATAAAACTTTATTTTAAACTGTTGTAATATTTCACAATATAATGTTTTCATGTATTTTTTATCAAATAAATGTAGCCTCTGTGAGACTCATATGAGACTTCTTTAAAAAAAACTTTTGCCCAGTTTGTGTATGTATGTATATATCCGTCCTGCTTTCCTCGTGTGAGCTGAACTATTTGCTATTCATCGATAAAGACGTGTTTACCCACTAACACAGAGACAGATAGTGAGAGGATAGAGCTCAGGCTCCATGTTTACATTCCTCCTCCTCCTCCTCTTCTTCATGCATGCTTCCTTTTTTCTTACACTTCAGTAAATCATTACACAGACTTTACAATACAGCATGTGTGCCCTACCTGCTCGAACCTGAGCATGACCCCTCGAAAACAAGAGAATCCTGACATACTGAACAACAGGCATGGACAGGAAGTCAAAGCTAGTTTGATGTGAAGAGCTCTGAATGCAAACACACTCCACACGCGGTCAGGATCTGACTCCCAGACCCGGCCGGTCAGCGAGACGGGAGTCAATATTTACTCCATCTGAAGGGACCGGGTCAAGGGTTGCCATGGAAGTGATTATTCGAATTCCAGATGAACGGGAAGGCGAGGGTCTTTGAGAGAGGTGGAAGAATCAGCCAGACGATCAGATAAGAACTCAGACGGTCTGTCTGGACGGGCTGCTTTTCATTACAGGGTGATACTGGGTCGGTATTAACGCTCCCTCGAGGAATCACAACACAAATGAATCAGCCTGACTACAGCTAGTGGCTTTGTATAACATCAGTCCACATACACTGAGCCATGGTGCTCGTATGGGAGGTAAGGGATCAATCCGGCCACTTTTGTTCAATTAAACGTATGGATGGATGATATATCAGCACCATAAATTCCATTATGTAATCATTAACTCACCCTAATTGCATTCCAAACCTGTCTTTGTTCTGTGGAATGTAAAATAAGTTATGTTGGAAAAGTCTAAGAAAGTCAACAGGATCCAATGTTGGCTAACTTTCAAAATATTTTATTTTGTGTACTGCAGAAGAAAGAATGTAAAAGGGTGTGTAAATGACAGAAATTCGATTTTTTTAGCTGAACCATGCCTTTCATATTTCATCTTTTAATAGCACTAATAGTTTAATAAATTAAATGTAATCTTTAGCACACTTCAAAATTAATATCCATTTTAAAAAAAAATCAGTGTTATTGGTAAAACATTTTTAACTGAAAATATAGATTTTGTTCATTGAAATAAAGCAGAAATCAAATAAAACGTATATAGTAGATGAAAACCAATGTGCTGCCTTGGCAACTGACTGAAATACATTATAATTTAGGTTGAAGTACTAAAATTACACACAAACAATTATCAAATAAAAAATAACATTACAACAGAAATATATATAAATAAAAATGACAAACAAACCAAATGTAAATGAAACAGATATTGCAACTAAACAGAAATATAAAAATAAATAAATAAATACACATTTAAAATAATATAAATGCAATAAAATTCCTATAACTAAAATGAAAACAAAAACTAGAAATATAAAATAAAAGCTAAAAAAATGTGATAGTATATATTAGTAAATACCATACTATTATATAACAATACTAAAATAACACTTGCCTAAATTCACTTGTAACATTTTAAAGTGATTGATTTGACAAAATGGTATTGCATTTTAATATTTAATAAACAGCCATTTATTGGTTCCTGACCATAATCTGAAAATAATCAGTATCAGCCAGAATTGTTATGTTGTAAATCCTAATAAAATGATTTAACGATCAAAAATAACTAGTTTTATTCTTTTTCCAAATAATATTCAAGTGGTGCTTGCCCATACAAACCTTGCTGCTACTTACCAAATTGCAAAAGTAAAGACAGTTTTCATACTTGGATCATGCATCATCATATTTAGGTACACTTATCATCATTCACACGGTCCACATTAAGCTGGGACACGAAGAAAGTACTTAAACATGCATAAAACTGCATGCTTCAAAAGCAATAGTGACGCTTGCACCTCTAAAGTAACATTTCTAAAAACCTGTTCACCCCTTAATCGGCTGCCAACACACATGAAATCATTTAAGGCTGAACGGAAGATATCTGGGCCACTCGCTGTGCGGAGCGGAAGCTTCTCTCTTGAGCGTGTCTGTAATCAGCCACATGCGTCAGATCAAGCGTGCGGATTATATTTTACACGCTGAAGCCAGCGCGCTCCGGCAGCATACATTAATACATTTGCAAGTAAATGAATCAGAGTTTCTGTCGTTCATTTCCTTACTATATCACATCCAAACGTGCAAAACCTAAAGCAACTGTATTAAATCATCGTGGGATGCCATTACTTACACCCAAACAGATAAGTATTTATTGCATCTGAATTGGTTTCACATGCAAATGGTCAAAAATGACAGATATTAAACTAATATGTGCATAATGGTGCATGACATTTTAATCAGTTTATTTGCTACAACATATATGCAATGAAGTCATATGTCAGTAATTGTATGTTACTTAAGCAGTGGATACTTTTTGCACAAGAACAAACACTGTGACTGTAACATTTTGCATTTGGTTTACAATGGGATCATTTGTCACCTGCCATCACCGGTTTATTTAAATCTTACAATGGCACATGTGGAATAAAGAAACTGGGAGTGTCTGCTGAACCTTTCATTTGAACTGATGTTATTCACTTGAATAGCATGTATTTCCAGTGCTAAAAGCTACAAAACAAAGCATGTTTCCCTAATCAAATTAAGGGCTAAAAAGGAAAACATTGCATGGAGGTAAATCCAATAATCCAGGAAAAACATTGTGATGTTAATTCACAGAAAGCCCACGGGCTGTAATCTCTCCATGACCAGTGACAGGATCAGCAGATACTCATCACTGCATTACCTGACGTACTAGCATTTTTAGTACTGGCCAGTATGAAAGGAATGAGATACTGCTGCATTTATGTCATTTTAAAAGCATATTTGTGAAGCTATCAGTGGGCAGGACGGTTTTACATCATTTACACTTGAGAATGCAGAGGGAAAAAACAGATTCATGTGAAAACACAGCAGGATGTTGCGGTTACAGTAAAAGGGTTTTTACCTGTTTTTCCCCCTTTTCTAGAAAATGACTTTACAGAACATGCCTCCATGATGCAAGGCTGTTGTGGGTGGTTGGTTTAACTATGAGCAAAAGTGCATGAGTGGATGAATGCATGGGGGGAACGGGTCCCACACACTTTATCAGCAGCATTGGAAGTACTTCTCCTATAATTTTTTCCCATTGGGATTAAAATAAAAAGCCTTCATTAAAGAGTTATAAGCCACAATCTAAAAAATCCTGGGTTATTTTTTCAGCCCAAATGCTGGGTTTGATTAAATTGGGTAATTTTTGGGGTTATTATTTCAGTGTTGGTCTGACGGAGTTGTTGCATCTTCTTCAGGAAAGAACAGTTCTAAGCAGCATCAAATTTAATTAAGGACTAAAAAAGCCTATAGGCTTAAAAGAAAAAAAGCTTTAGCATTTATGCATTTTTAAAAGCAACATAGCACCCTTTCATTACACCAAATTGAACCTGCTTTGCAAATGACAAATTACACTGTGTCCATAGGAGCTCACAATGTTCTGAAACACCATGTACCTGCCTTTCATCAATTATATCCTGCATATTAAGCAAATCTGAGCAGTATTATTGCTGCTTTGCATGAAAGGTGTGGCAGGATAACACAGCACAAAGGTACATGCATGAATAAACATGGCTTTACCAGCATAGCCTATGCGTTTGTATTTGTTACGCCACAACAGGTCATGCATTTTCAAAGACAAGCAGCAAACATACAGGCCAACAACTACAACCACAAAACCCAACAAGTTTGGAAGTGGCCCCAATGATTCATGCCTGGCAAACTGATCGCTCACCGTCCAGCGGTCTTGTTACTAGATGACACGAAAGCGCTGTGGAATTCATGCTCAAAGTAAGAAGCCTGTGTAAAAATAAAAGCAGCTTCATAACAAAAGCATTTTCTTGGCTACAGAGAGCTCACGAAGAGGTGTTAGTATGCGTGTACAGTGTAAACATATCACATTCTCTAAAGTCCGAGCTAAGATATCTTGAGGAGAACTGCAGGGCATCGTAAACTTCATGATAAAACCTCTTGGGATAATCTCACGAAAACGGCCAATGTCCTGGTTATAGTTCATCCACAGAAAGAAAAAGTTTTTTTCCCTGTCGTTTGGCCGGTGAAGTCATAATTTGTGTAGCTTTTAGTATCATTTTACTATAAATAATGTACTATCATAGTTTTTTCTTTTTAATTTGGTTGTTTTATTTAGATTTTATATATCTACTTAGTTCTTATTTTTTTATATATATATTCTAGATATTTTTTTAATATTTTATATTAGGCTAAGTTTATTTTATTCTAGTTTGATCTCTGCATAGAGCTGCATTCACCTCTTATTATTTACACCAAGATGGCAAATCGGTGGGCGGAGCTAAACAGGCAGCGATGTAGAAGCAGGCGTCGATCTTCTTCTGCAGAAGCGGTGTTTATCCACACTATTATGTCATAAAATGGCACGTTCCACAACCTGTCGTTCTGGCAGATTGGGTTCAATATAAGCTGTTTTTAGACTAACAAGTACGGTTTCAGTTATACAAATTAGAAGCACAATGACCTCTTAAAAGGGTCATATGATGTTGCTAAAAAGAACATTATTTTTTGTATTTGGAGTAATGCAATGTGTTTAAGGTAAAAAAAACACATTATATTCCACATAATGTACATTATTGTTGTTCCTCTATGCTCTGTCGATTTTTACAAAGCTCATCATTCTGAGAAATGAGGTGTGCTCTGATTGGCCAACTATCCAGTGTGCTGTGATTGGCCGAATACCTCAAGCGTATGATGGAAATGTTACGCCCCTTACTTTATTGTGATGCCGTGTCCTGGTGTGACGAGACAAAAACAATAAAACCCACTATAAACAAGGCATTTGTTGCATCCAGTGGGGACATCATTACTGATTATAGTGACTTATACTGTCTTTTTACAGTGTTATGCAAATCTTCCCACACAGTGATATAGACATGTGGGGGTGTGTTTAAATGAGGCGTTTTCGGGGGGCGTGGACAAGTCTTAGATTTATGAAGAATATCTCTTTGGGTTTGAGACTTTAGTCTTTGCGACTCTATGCATGAACAGCTTGTAACAGTACACTCCAAAGAGAAAGGAAAACTTGAACATCGCATCATATGACCATTTAAATGTCAAAATATTAAGGGAATTTAGATTTCTCAGTTCATAACTCTTTTAAAAGTTTCTCTGACATTTAGCACAGATGCATTTTAGTATGTCGAATTTATGAATAAAATGTGCTTAATTGTCATGAAAATAGTGCAATAAAAAAGGAAAAATAATAAATGTTCATTATGCAAATTATTTCTTATTTTCAGGGTAAAACCTGAAAATGTTATCTGTGAAATTCAGCTTATAACACCACAATAAATTCAAATGTAGCACATTCACATTTCAGTATAGAATTTATATAGAAAATGAGCTTAAATGAATCTAGTGCAAAAATTTTCACTCTTTCCAAAAATAGGCCTCGTCTGCTTTAAGCTAAATATTTCTTATTTATAGAGTAAAAGTGAAAAACGGGACTTCATTGTTGACTTTTTCTGTCCATCATTTGGGGAAGTGTAGATGATAAATGGGATGCTTTAAAAGGATTGATATATGGATATAAAACTCTAAATTAGCCTGTAAAACATGAACATTTCTTCTGTGAAATTCACCTCATAAGGCCGTGATGAATTAAAATGACCCACGAGCCCTGAAAACCAACAAATATGAAAGATCACGCCATATGGCTGAAATATATACCAGTGCTGGTAATTAATAGGCTGGTTTATTGCATTTGCATTCAGCGTTCTTGATCCTACAGCAACGCCAGTGAGTCACGCTCCTACGGTTCTCTGCTGTCATCTGTAAACAATCATATGAGCACGCTTCTTTCCGGTCTCTAAATATGGTCATGGTGTGTGTGCAAAGAGCAGAGATCTGCGGTCAGGAGTATTAGAGGGAAACCAGGGCGGCTGGGGGATGTGTGTGCGAGTGAAACTGTGAGAGAGTGGAAGAGATACACGGTTTATCTTTCAGCTGATGATTTCCCTAATGAAAAAAATCAGCATCCGTTTCTTTCACAGCCAGGCGTGTAGCATGTGGACAAAACTATACTTACAGTACAGTTTTCTTTTAACTCGGTCACCCTTTCTCGTGTTTTCTCACTCTTTCTGTGGCGAAGCCTCTTCCCATGAAGGCGTGGAATGAAGATACAGCCAAAGAGAATCGTCTCGCAGATTAAAAACGGAGCATCACGTTTATCCGCTGGCACATTACGAGAGATAAGCATTACCTCCAAGTCCAAGCCCTTCTAAGGAAGAGAGAGTCTTTGATATGAAACTCGTTGATGACCCTCTTTGCATCCTTCTGTTCTGACAACTTCGTCATTGAAGAGAACATTTCGGCACAGGTCAATAGCTTGCAATTTGCTTGGATTCCCATGATTCAGAGCTCCTGTTTTTCTGTGCAAGATGCGGTTAGAGAAAAAAGGTTGAGGAAATGGGTCACTTTGCATACTTACTAAGCCCATTTGAAATTTGCATGTTTTCTGCAGAGATTGTTGGGGGAAATTTGTGGAATCTGCAGAAAGGGTTTAAAGGTGGTTGGGGATCATGCAAAATTAAAATGCTGTCATAATTTTTCCAATACACCAACAAAGTGATCATGTTTATCAATAAACGAATAAATAAATGAAAGTAGTCCACATACTGAAAAGAAGCATCACAACGGTTTTCAATTTTGATAATAATAAGAAAGGTTTCGTGATCAGCAAATTAGAATGATTTCTGAAGGATGATGTGACACTGAAGACAGGATTAATGACCCTAAAAATTCAGCTTGGCATCATGGGAATAAATTACATTTTAAAATAATTCAAATAGAAAACTGTAATAATATTTCATTGTATTTGTGATCAAATAAATGCAACCTTGGAGAGCAGAAGATACTTCTTTCAAAAACAGAAATGTTTGTTCACTGTATTGGCAGATCACTCGTCCCTGCAGCAGTTCAGGAATGCAGGCCGCATGAAGAGACGAGTCCTAACATCTTTCCACCGCTCACACACCCAGGGCAGGCTGAAGTCACAGAGATGAGCCCATAGGGCACACATTCCATTATTTTACCATACGTGTTATTAGTCTCCACCTTCCCTTGAATCAGGAATGTCTTCTCTATCGGTTACCACGAACGTGGTTTACAATATTAGCGAGGAACCATTTCTCTGCTATATCAATTGCAACAACATTAAACATCCAACCTTGGGTTTTTAACTCCCATTTCAAAACTTCTAAGGGTTCTAAACCTTGAATCAAACCAACCAGATACAAGAGGAGTTATAACATTACAATACTTCGCAAATGCTTTTTAAAAACAGAGAACCTGCCGTAGCCCTCACAACTCACCACAGCAATGCTTGCTGGATTTCTCACCGTGACTTCTCTAAATAGTGGATCTCACATCAGGATTGTGGGTAGTCTTGCACGCCAAATGGCATTCAAAACTCTCTGCACCCACATTGAACAAGGCACTCAACCATCTACTGCATGAACTTTCAAGGGTGGTATCCAGTGGTGTAGTTTTTTGTAGTGAGCATACTGTGATTTATCCCTCCCTCACCCGTCCCAAAGCGACACCCCATAAACACAACTCACTAATGTGAACAGTATGCATCTACATGTAACTGACAGCATTCTGAAAGACTGCTTATGTTATATCAACATGTCAATTTATTATAAGCAACACAAGACAGTCAATGACATTTACAGCCGGGGAGGTTGGACTGATTTTCTACTGTGTTAATCATCTAACTCAGCCAGTTAAGAGCTTATAACCTGAATATGGTCCCTGGAGCACAGCTTTTATCAGCTGGCAATTTCCATGCACATTTAAGAGTGCCTGTTTTTAAATTCCCTGGCCTGACCTTCAGTCCACAAGACTGGCCAGGAGTTTTCATCTCTCTCATCATCTGAAACAAGGAGATATAAACATTGTATTCAGTTTAACTGCTGTACACAAACACGCACATATCTGTGTTATCTCTCCCCTTCACCTTCATTGATCTGGGCACTAATGTTACTGAAGTTATTAGCTAGTTATGTTGGCCTGAGAAAGTCAACGTACTGTTGACTGTGTGAAAGATGCTTGGGACAGTTGACTGATCGGTCACTGCTCTTCGGGCCGTAGCTGGGGTTTGATGTTGTACCTGTGGGCCCTGTTTGAAATAGTTTAATATATGTTTGTTCTATATATTTATTTCTATTATTTACACAATGTTTAAGTTTTTTCAAGTTTGTAGGTGTCTAGGTACAGAAACCGAATAATCAAATATAAAATAGCATTGCATAGTCCTTACTGAATAAATTAAATATAGATTAATTCTTGTTAAACTACAAAGTAGTTCAGTAAAGAGCTGTGAGTGATTTTCTCTGATTTAATTTCTTGGATTAACATTAAGGACCCCTACAGCAGCTAGTAAATTAGGCACGGTCACTTTAAGAGACAACACATCCAATATGATACCCATCTGATTTTTTCCACAACTGTTTGTTCACTTAAGTTTACGTTTGCTCTCTATGTGCGCTCCGAACATGGTGCGTGAGTATTAATTTGAGTTTTTTGTATGCTTATAAACTGTTTTGAATGTTTAAATGGGCAAAGCATAAAAGGCAAATTATAATCTTTCGTGGCCACGTGCAGCATTGGCGCATTTTTAGGATGGCCTCAGCCAGTCGGTTGAAATTAAAGAAATACGCAATAGCACTGGTCATCAAGAGAAACACAGTGTGATCGCAACACAGATGGGGTGAAGTGCACTACTACTTGTTTTTTAGCCTGAACACACTATTTGCACTACAACATGCTGTAGAATTGGGAATTAGGCAGATGCTTTTATTTCAAAGCTTGATGGTATACAGTGTATTAGTGCATGCATTCTCTAGGAATCAAACCCATGACATTGGTGTTGCTTGCACTAATGTTTAAGCTACGATTATACTAAACGGGACGCACCTCAGGAATTCTGAAGCTAAACACAAAGCATAAATGGTTAAAACACTGTATGGCCTTTGCTGAGGTATTACATTTTAAATGAGTGGAACTATATTTTGGCTATTTGGGGATTTTTCAAATGATAACCATATTCACTTGACCCACTGATGGAGTTTCTAGTTATTTGAATCAATACAAAACACAAAACAAAAATAACACCTTTCGACAATGGATAATGAACGTTTCCCAGTTTTCCCAATCTGTTTCCCATTTTGTTTTGTAAATAAATAAAGTTTTCCACATTTTTTTACCAGCTTTCAACTTCTGAAAAATCTATTCTGGTCAAATAGCCTACTAGTTTATGTAATATTACAAAAAATCTGGATGTTGGATGGGATTTAGAGGTTTAGAAGAAAAATAATCATTAATATTATTGATTTAACTGCACTGACATTATTGGGTGAGAACAAAACTTGAATTAAACTGAGCTGTATATTGACTCCACAACAGTCTCACTGATATTAAACTGAATTCAATCAACATTTAACAAAATTTGAATAATGGCACAATTATCTTTTGTAGAGCTGTATTAATAACAGAATTAAGTCAGTTATTTCCCAGTGTATTTATGTAAAGCTGTTTTGAAACAAACTGAACTGCGTAATGCGCTTTATAAATAAATGCAACATGACTTTTGGTACTGTGCTGCTATGGTCTCTACACCTGCCTCTTCATGTCTTCAATTATGCTGTAGCTACAATCACATTCTGCGAGCAAGTCAGGGCACGACCCTTCAGCACAGCTAACACTCAGAATCAGCTGATTACTGATGACTTGGGAAAAAAACTGTGTTCCACATTCAGTAACTTCCTCTGGAAATTAAAAAAAGAAACCGACATGACTAAAGAAAGAAGGCTGCTGAATCTTCTCATTCAATGAAGAGGGCAGAAGAAGTCACAAGCATGGTGATGTTTCCTTCATGTGCACCAAAACAACAGGCCAAGGACAAATCAGGCCGGCAACCAAATGCCCAATGAATGATCCGTGATTCATCAAACATAACAGCCTCTGACCCTGCGCATTTCCATAACACACTTGAGGAGAGCGACCAAACAGCGAAGCGATTTCCATTACAGCTCACACTATTGTTTAAATATTCAAATGGCACACAAAGAGAAGAACTTCCTAAAAAAAGATGCTCTGCCAGCATATTCGCATTTAACGGGGAATTCGAATTCACATGCACGACACACGATCATGTGATTCTGAGAGGTTTGGGATTTTTAGGCTTTTAAATCAGGACGCCACCAAGCATTTTCCTTCAGGGTGGGGAGATAATGAGAAAACCTCTTTAATATTCACACACAAATTAATATTAAGTAGCCTGTGAACTGAGTGAACCTAACGTTAACGTCTTCTGAACTCTCAGATGAAACAAAAACCTACAACAACTTCATCTCTAAAACACCCCCCAAGCAGTCTCGGTTGTTCACATGCACCATTTTTCCATAATGAAATATGCGGGAGTATGTACGCAAGACCACAACAGCCTTCAACAACCACGACACCCAGAAAGGTGACAGTAAGGTGAAATGGGATCTTTGCTAGCCATACCACAGGATGAATTCATGAATAGAAGTCTTCCTGTCTTGATAAATATCAAAGATGTCGAAAACATTCAGTTATCACGTGTGTCAGATATTACAGATCACTTGCTTCTCATAAACAACAAATACATGACACATTTTGGCAGTTTTTTTGACAATAGATAATAAACATTTTGACAAATAGTTGTTTTTCTTGTGAACTTAGAGTGAATATTCTGCTAAATTAATATAATTTTGTTAATCATATTATGGGTTACAAATTACAAATGGATTATGGATTGCAATGTAAAATATAGCTGCAAGCAGCGAAGACGGGCCCAAGCCCCGTCGAAGTTTTTATAAATCAAGCAAGTCAAGGAAACTTAGAGAGTCTAAACACCAAGTTTAATTTATAACGATTAAAACTGAAGCTGTGAGAGATAGAAATACAGTCTGTTCAATATGGATTTAACGGGTTAGCCAGCAAAATTGTGTAAATATGATGTTCAAGTGGACAAAATTATGTAAACTGGAATCTGTAAACTTTTTATACTCCGTTTTAGATCTGCAGATTTAAATAGGGTAAAATATTGATTTTATATGGTTAAAATGTAGAATCTTGTTTACAGCATCTTTATGCAAAGTTAAGCATGGACAGACTGCATGTGGGTCTAAACGTGACCTTTGACCTTACAAACTACTGGATAATTTCTTCACATTTTAGTCATTTCTAACCTCACCAACATTATAACAGTTTCATTTAACAGGCTGAACGCAGTTTAGATAAGAAGACTAGCAGACTATGACTCAACAGATAAGCTATTTTTGAGATAAAAATGTCCAAAACTTAAAACAGTCATCAGCTTTTAGTAAACCGCATTCAGATATTAATTTGGACGTTGGCACAAAGCCTGTCCAAGAGCCCCCATCAATGGCTGAGCTGAGTGGAACTTCATAATAGGGTTGTAACGATATACCGGTATGACGATATACCACGATATAAACACGTACGATTATCAAACCGTGTACATTTGCTTATCTATTTGGTGATAATAAAAGATGCAGTATCTCACCTGCGCCTAGGCAACAACTCTCCACTTAACTGTTCTCTTGCTCCACCACACGTGCAGTGGAGACAACATCAGAGACAGAAGCCGTTATCTCTCGTCTCTATCCCACGTCCAAATATAAATCAAAATTGGTAGTATGGGAATACTTTGGATATAGAAAAGATGAATGCTAATTTGTCCTCAAGGATAGACACAGTTCACAAAAACTGGTTGCAAAGCAGCCGCAATAAGAGGAAACGCATCGAACATGTCTCAGTTATAACTTTAGGTTAAAGTCTTATGATTTCTGTGATGTGGAGTGAATCCCAGAATCCAGTCATGACAATGAATTTACAATACAGATGTCACATAAAACGCGTGGTTTGATGGATTGATGAATAAATCAAAAACAGAGCTGTCAAATCACTGCATGGTCAAGTGTCTGTGATTATTAAAGCGGAAAAAAAACACTGTTATATAAAAATATGCTATACAAAAATATAATCTGTTTCTCTCTGTGAGTGAGCGGCGTTGTGTCATGTACTACATACTCAAGTATGCGCGCTGTGCGGAGTCTTTTCTTCTTGTGTGATTTACGGCAGCTTAGACGCTTCAAATTGCGTATTACTGCCCCCCTCAGTTCACTACTACCCGTCAAAATAAAAGTCTGCTTTTTGAAATTAACAGAAATTCGATTGAACTATAATGTAGCCTACTTCTAAAATGATAATAATAATAAATAGAAATATTTAAGGAATATAATTTCCCCCTAATTTTTTTTTTTTAGTAAATCGCTGTTGTGCAGCCCTTTACGATAACATAAAAGGATAAAAGTTATTTTAATTTGATTACATTTTAAAGCATTAATTAAATTGTCAAAGCTTTATACATTAATTTCATTACCACTATTTTTGATAGTGTATTATGTCATAAAAGTACAGAATCCAGAAAAATTAAGTCAAACCAGAATTTATGAATTGTTATGAATTATTAAGGATGAAAATAAGTTGTTAAACTAATATATAATCAATGATGAAATCTACTTGATTGTTTTTGATGAATGAAATTTGAATAAACATGCTTTGTCAACCAAAAAAACCCCGTTTTGATTGTTAAATCCATATACCATGATACCGTGATATTTTCTCAGACGATTATTAAACCGTCAAAATCTCATACCGTTACAACCCTACTTCATAATCATACAGGCCTACTTAATAATACAAATCCCACCAATCCTTGTTCTCCTGTCACATAACAGAAGAAGAGAACAGAGGGAGGATTGAAACGAGACGTGAAGCATCTGTGGCCTCGCTCGCCGGGTTGACAGGAAGTGGCCCTGAACTCTGTGTGGACACAGTAGCGCTGTGTTTCCCCGAATGGACCACCACCACCCCATCAAATGACATCAGATGAGGACAGATGGGTCCACTGCCATGAGAGTTCTGAGGGTTCACCCTCTTTAAACTCTTACCAGTGACCGAAAATGGGTTTCGGACACATTGAGTGATGATAATTAATAAAGTCAAGCTACAGTATACAAACTGACTATTTAAAGCAAAGACGTGAATGATAGAAGTACAGGCCATTTAATAGGGTTTCAATGGTCCCAAATTTAAATATGGTAAAACAATGGTTTCATATGGGTAAATATATGCTTAGAACAGCATTTAAATAGTGCTCAACTTTATGCAAAGTTGTGGGTCTGGACATAAGTCACAACCTCTGACCTTACAAACTACTGGATAGACTGTAGCTACATCCATTCTTCACATCCTGAGTCAAATTGAAAGTGCCTATTCAAACTGACTGGTGATTTGATTAAAATAAAGTCTCTGCACCAACTAGTGATCCTATGAGCGATGAGATATAGGGGTCAACCGTTTATCGGTGCCGATATTAAGCAATTTTATGGTTATTGGTCATTTTCTAAACTGATTTTCTGATTAATGTAAACACATTTAAAGAAAGATTCTGTCAGAATCCTTGTTATTCTTAATTTTGACATTAGTTTTCATTTTTACACCAGACAAATGTCGGTTCAAAATATCAGTTAATCGGTCTACTTTATCTGTAATTAGGTATCGGGCCTGAAAAACACATATCGGTCGACCCGATAATGACATATAATCACAATCAACAAGTTTGAAGCTCAATGGCAAGCCAACAGTTAAGGTTAAGTATGTCAGGCTGGCAAACTCCTCTGAGAGGTTAAAGCCATTACAGCGATTAAAGATTTTGCAATAAATGCAACACCTTTAGTGATACATTTCAAGACAATTACTGTCAGATTGCCAATTATTTTCATTGTTTGTCTACACGTACAGATTTAGCTCAATAAATGGTCACTGTGACTTCATATTCTGAATGATACACACTATAATTAGAAGTTTGAAAACTCTCAAGAGGAGAAATAAAATAAAAAAGCAATCAACATTTTCACAGAATAAAAAAAAAACACCATTTACGAATGAATTTGCAAACTGTACTAAAGTATTGGAACTAATTAAATGCATAACTGGGACAGAGCAACAGAACACAAAGAGGCAGCTACAACAGAAGTTAACCGTCTGCTGCATTAAAAATATATAATAAAATCTGTGGGTGTCCACAGCAAATCTCGGCTGCATTGTCCAAACCCAGAGAGACCTATAGCGTGACCATTAAAAATGCACATTTCATTGCCAATCACACAAAAAGTGGCGTTTGTTAAATCACGTGTGAAGTACAGTACATCAGTCTTTTGTAATCTCATATCAAGAGTTTATACACACATTAAAAGGGTGGTGATAGTTTCCTGTGAGATCTCAACATTTATCTTTGTGATAAATCAAAAAAGTGAATTTATTCAACATACATTCAAGACATTGCAGTAATTACTATCATGAAAAAAACAAAACATAAATGTAATATTATTTTATATGGAAAGATTAACATTTATGGGAGATTGGAGTAAGATATGAAATAATCCTTTATATATCTCTCATAAATATCTTAGTGGCTCAAGTGATATAATTTGGTCAAAAGGCTTCCCAAAATTTCAGTCAGAGAGTCTGTTGTCCTCTGGTTTTCTCTCTCTCGACTAATCGTGCCACTCGTTCACATAATAGCATTTCAAAAGATGAAGCCACTTTTTATTGCATGCCAATTCTCAAAGGCAGTCAACAGAAACAAGCGCGTCATTCAGAACGGAGCCCAAAGCCCAGTGTATCACTCTTCACACACAGAGGCTCCCAGTGAAGGGAGGACAAAGGCCCCACTGCATCAGCACGTTACCAATTAACAGGAATTTTGCCTTAAAAGGCTGCTTTTCCAATGATCTCACTTGAAGCCGACTTAAACTTCCACAGCTTTCACTGAAAGGCATTCACAGAATTCCGAAAGGCATTAAGGCCACTTCATGGGCTCCGGGCCCCTTCTTCAAGAGCCCTCAATGGTGTTATGAGCACGTCTAATTAAGAGCATCAGTCCCTTCTCATGAAAGCCCCCATAAGGACCATCAACAGCCACGGGCAATGCAGAAAAACAACAGATGAACACACTGATGACGGATGCATTAGCTAATTGCTCTAAATCACTATAGGATAAACAGCTCATTGGAATAAGTACACTACTACTACAACAGATTTAAGGAAACACTTTAAAGTTATCAGATGCTCACTCATTTTCAGAGTTTCAGTTCTGAGTCTTGTGTTAGATTTCTTTATTGGTAGTGCTTATTCGGTAGGGATTCGAACAAACCCCTAACTCAAAAAAATGTTACAGACACGGATGATTCATCAAATCAGCATTTTAAGTAAATGCATTCTATTAGCCTATACTTTTCAAAATGACTGGACTTTTACATTTATACCTGATGGACAATAAAAATATACACACACCTACTTCAATGAAAAATAAACAAAAAACATAACACAAAGAAAAATTGCACTGCAAATACATTCTGCTGAACCCCATTGTAAAAAGTGATAAGTTGACTTAAGTTTAAAAAAAAACATTGAGGAAACCTGTTGCCTTAAAAAAAAATTAAGTAAATAACAATAAGAAGTTTTATAATTAAGCGAACTTGACAATTCACTTAACTTATTTTTTATTATTATTATTTAATCAATAATTTTAAGGCAATGGGTTTCCTCAATTTTTTTAAGTTAAGCCAACTTATCATTGATTAACATTGACACAGAGACTTTTTAGCAAAGACTCAATGTGGCAAAGTGCCCGAAATAACCAGGGTGTACAACAACAGAACTGAGATAGAGAAGGGGAAGAAACCCAAACATAAAGAAAAATATCTGCTTTACTTTCACTGTTGTGCTCTATTTCTCAAACCAAATATTATGCTCCAAACGTTCAAGTGAAGTTGATGGATGAAGATACACTCTTAAACATAAAGGTTAAAAGTATTTTTATTCTTGGTGTAAAGAACATGAATAATCTAAAGAACCTTTTTTATTACAAATATTATGTGGAATGGAAAGATTCCATGGATGTCAAAGGTTCTTCGTGGAACCATCAATGCCAAGAAGTTTTATTGAGTGTACTCTTTAATATAAAGTTTCCAAAAGGAGGTTTTCGCAGCAATGCCATAAAATAACCATTCTGGCTTCTCCAGATACATTTTAGTGAACAGTTCTTAAAAAATAAATAAATAATAATAATTCTTATTCTAAAGAACATTTACATACTCTAATAACCCATTTATTCACTATGAAGAACCTTTTGTGGAATGGAAAGATTCTACGGAACTAAAAGGTTTTGAATGGAACAATGCCAAATTGAGAACCTTTATATTGTGCTGCCTTCCAAACATTCAAACCAGGGTCGATATGTTTAGTACAAACCACGCTCTCACTTTCACTTACCTAAGTGCATTTTGCCATGAAGAATGAGGAGGCTTGGAAAACAAAACACTCTGAGGACAGAAAGTGTGGGCGAGGTCTTTCTACCAAGATGAGAAGTGGTAAACTAACAAATTATAGCTCAGTTCTATGCTTAAACTCCCCTGATTTGATTTCTACAGCTCTAAACCCATGACTTACAGTTTCGTACAGGCAATATCTGCTAATGTAAAGCCCCTTAATCTAGTGTAAAGTGATGCAAGGTGTTTCTCATAAAAAGCACTAAATGGAGAAAAAACTAAACAAAAATGTGACTATATTAAGTGGACATCACAATTCACGCCATGCACATGTCTGAAAAAGCCTACAAATGACTAACCCAATCTCATGAGAACAATATTACAAGCTGAATTTGTACAATGTGATTCATATGAATACATAATATTTTTTTTTAAATCCTCTCCTAAACTTAAACTTCAGTGGGGCAGGAACAGAAAACAAATGGGATTGTATGAATTCCTAAATCAGCCACAAATTTGTCAAAACACAAACTAGTTGCCATGAGAGTGTGTTGAAATGACAAGTTGATTCTAGCCGATTACGGGTTTCTTGAATTTAAAGATGTCCAAAAATAGTAATTAAACACTCATGCCTTCTAACGAACTCAATATTTATAGATTTGAGTCATCTTGGGTGGGAGAACCATAATCCCAAACACTGCCAACAAAACAGGCAAGAACTTCTCTTTAGTTCACTGAAGAGGTTCACTGCTGACTGCTGTGTTCAGGAGGCGTTAGATAGATCGATAGATCAATAGATAGATAGATCTGTCTATTACTAACACATTTCATTAAAAGTAGAAAAAGAAGCAAGTAGGCATTATGAATAAAGACAACTCCATCAACACAACTCTATCAACGATCTTCATCTCAGATGTTTCTAAGCATATACAAATGAGAGAATAGTTGTACATATAAATACAATTAATGTGGATAGCAGATCATATAATTTGGTCTGATAAATATTTGAGTTCATATTGCAATGTCTGTCATGTAATCTTGGCAATATGAACACAGTTTTAGTTTTTTGGCATGTTTTTCCTGAGGAGAAACATTTTAGAAGCTCTTCATTTATTCTCAATACGGTCTAGAAGAAACAACCAGCACAGTAGAGAAAAAAAATGAGATCTGATTAGCAATTTTCCTTTCCTACGGGGAGATCTAGTTCAGGTGTGACGTACAGAAGGAAAAAAAAGACAAACCCAGACGAGTCCTTGACAGGACTTCGGCCAGTTTTAGACGTTATCTGAAACAGCTCACCACATTGTGGTTGTTTGTCACACAAATACATAAATAATCATACGAATTGTATCTGATTTAAATGGAGAACATTACGAGCATTTGTTGTTGTTGGTTGAGACACAATCTTACAGTCCATTTAAACCGGCGGATCGGAGAAAAAAATACCCGGATTTATAAACACCACGGACAGATATTGAACACGCACCTTCGTTTTAAACAGAACGCCAAAACATTTATACATTTTAATCACCTTGAGCTCTGTTTTTAATCTCAACGCCCAGCAAACCAATATATATATACTAGCTATATATAAAAAAAACAATCCAGTCGTAGCCTACTCACCTAGTCGAGAACCACGAATGTGGTGTGAATAAAATCCCTTCGTTTTCCGGCTGCTCTGAACGACCTCTGAGTTACTGTATTCGCTGTATGAATGAACGAGGCTCAGCTTTCCATAGTCAATAACGTCGACCGGCTCTGATAGAAGAAATGAAACGGAGCGAGTGAGCGCGTTCAGTGCGCGTTTATGACGGGGGTTGCCTGGGAACGCGCACAGCTGCACGAGTCATCGTTAATAACAATGTCACGCCTGTAACAAGGAATATATCCAGCGTCACGACCAAACGCATTAATATACTATCTGATAATGCCTGGTAGCTTATGTCGTCCCTGAGAAACCGCGCACGGCCGAAGGGGGAGTCAAACCATGACACCAATATGAGATTACGATGATGTGAAACTGGAAAGCAGCAGGTAGGGTAGGGCGCTTTGACGTGCCAGTTTAACTACGTTACACTTGACTAGCAGAGACAAGTCTGCAACAGCAGGAGAGAGAGAGAGAGAGAAGGGGAGAGAGAGAGGGAGAGAGAGAGAGTGAGTGAGAGAGAGAAGAGAGTGTGAGGGGGAGAGAGAGAGAGAGAAGAGGAGAGAGACAGAGAGAGAGAGAGAGAGAGAGAGAGAGAGAGAGGGGGGGGGGGGGCATTCATGGTGAATACAACTTTCTTCTTTCAGACAAATGCAATCGGAGTTATATTAAAAATTATCCTTGCTTTATAAGTTTCTTTTCAACAGGCCAACAGGTTGAGGGTTACCACCAAAGTGTAGCGATTCAATGTTTTTTTGACTTTTTGTAAGAAAAATATCCATATTTAAAATGTAATAATCAGTTTATTCTAGCTTGCGCTAAAAGTTGTACACGGAGGCCATTCCGGTGGATGACTTAACATCAGCGCATGCAGGAGTGAACCTGCGTCCAAATGTGCATAGTATCCACCCTATCTGCTCTAAATAGTATTGAAAATCACTACTGTCACAAAGAATTTAGGATGAATAGTATGCACATTGAGTATCGCGAAAACCGATACCGTTTGTTTACAGGAGCAAAGGAAGCCAAGTTTCCTTATTTTAGCAAAGGTCTCCTCTTTAGCAAAGGTCTCCTCCACCGGTAACCATCTTTTCTGTTTACTGCCATCTGGCAAGCGCTTCAGGAGCATGATGGCAAAAACTGAGAGACTTAGGAGGAGCTTCTTCTCTCAGGCCATCAGGCTCCTTAACACAAACTCGGTCTAATAACATCAACATGACTCCATGTAATAATCAGTAAGATATTCACTATTCTCCATCATCCGTATTGCTGCTATGTATATACCCTGTACAACCTGTTTGCACAACCCTGCTTGTATTATTATTTATTAAGTCTACTGTAAACTGTCCTGCACATTTTAATTTATTGCACATTTTATTCTGTTTTATTCTTTATTCTTACTTCATTTTTTTCATACTTACATTTATGTAAATTCTCTTGTGTTTGTGTTACCTATAATTGCACTGTCCATGGAGCGGACCTGACTTACATTTCACTGCTGATTATATTCTATATAATTGTGTATGTGACGAATAAAACCTTGAATCTTGTTACCTGCAACAAGAGACACTGAACGAACCAGATTGAAATGTTTTGGAACGGATTCTAAAGATTAGAACAGAATGCATGGATCACAATATATATATATATATATATATATATATATATATATAGATAGATAGATATACATTATTGGGAGAGTAGAACTGTATTAGAATATAACATAATTTCTTATTTTAAATATGATCATCAGTGCCAATGGAATAATTAATCAAATTAATAAATTAATATATTGACATATATTGAATGTGTATATTAGTTTATTGTTTTCTAAGAGATTTTATCACACAACTAAATCTGTTAAATGTACATAGGCTACTTTCAGAGGTCAAAGTAATTCTAGAGGATTGTTTTGTAAAGTTTCTCCAGTGTCTCCATAAAGAAAGGGAATGCAGACATATGCCCATTCCTCGTTTAATATTTCAGACTAGATTGATTCAATGGATTCACATTTTTTGTGAGTGCTACCCTTTAGCTTTTAATTTTCTGTAATTATGACAAGTCTCATCAGGTTTTGACAGCCACACACACACCAGAGATGGAGGCACAATATATGTTTGGTTTCCAGTAAATCCATATTTTAGGCAAAGATATGGCACTGCTGCCCCCTACTGGAAAGACTGGTTGCTCTTGGAAAGGCTGTTTTTTCATGACATCAACACGTTATTTACTGTACATTCCAGCAAGATATTTGTGCAAAATAAGACCATAAAAAAACAATTTCAAGAAAAATGAAATTAGGTTTATTCATGTTATGTGATTTATTATTATTAATATAATAATAAAAAACAGTTTATGATGTGAGAAACTACAGTATATAGGGAGATGTTCCTGGCATGTGATTTCTTAGCAATAAACATTACAGATTGTATATTGTGGTACAGAATGATATGGCATGAAATATGCCGGTTATATGGATTTGAATCATACACGTCAGCAAATATCAGCAGCATGAAACCTTGAACATAAACCTGGTGTTCCAGTGCCATGTTAGTGTGTGATGTGATTTGTTAGAATGAAACTTTCACAAAGGGAAGATACTCATGCAATACTGATGTACTGAAAATACATGTGCAGGTTCAACAGCGCGAAGTGTTTATGGCTATCATATTGAATCATTTCCTGTTGTTAGGTGCGATCACACTCGACTTTGTTTTCCATTCGCTTTTATTCATATGCATGCAAGTATGGGAGACCGAGAACGCACGCATATGTGCAGAAGATTAGTCTTTTGTGGTGTATCTAAATTTGGTGTCAAGTGAATTCATAAAGATGTTTGATTAATAGAAGATGTAAATGTCACACAGAAATACTAATTGCATACTTAAAGTGTAATGTGAAAACACCTTTAGGCAGATTTTGAAAAGGGGCCTGAAGAAAATGTCTTGGAGTTTGATGAATTAAAACAGAAATGCTCAGTTTTGCTTCTTAAAAGCATAGTTCACCCAAAAAGGAAGATTCTGACATTATTTACTAACTCATGCTTTCTTCCATGGCCACTGTTTTCAATATAATGCACAGTAAGTGAATGAGAACTGGGCCTGTCAAGCTTGAAAATTACAAAAAAAGCACCATAAAAGTTTCATAAATGTATATCAGGACTTCAGAGGTCACATGATAGCTCTCTTATTTTAAGTTTTAGAATCTTGCATTACAGCTTGGTGCGTTCCTGTGTTATTTTAGTATTTTATATAGTATTATTACACATTATTATTTATATTATAAATGTATGCAGTATATAAATGTACATACTTTATTTTGAATTATTTTTTAAGTATTATATTTTCAGTTTTCGTTTTTGATTTAAAATGTAGTAATTGAGTTGTTTTGTAACTTTAATAGTTTTTAAGTTGAAAAAAATATTTATAACTTTAATTACATGGTTGTCATTAAAACATTTCTGATTTCTAAAAGTGCTTTTTTGTTGTTTGTTTGTTTAGTTTAGGTTTTTCATCTCATACTTCAGGCTATTTCAATTTTAGTTAAATAACACTGATGTGTGCATGCGATGAAACAAAGTCCAATTCACGACTGACTAAATTCTTTTGAAATTAGTCAATATATAAATATATATATATATGTATTTTTTTATAATTTTAAAAGGCATTAAATAACACACAACTCATTTTATTAAACTTACATGGGAGTTTTATGTCCTTTTAGATGCTTGAAAAGTGCCAGTCTCACATTCATCAGAATCTTTTGGGAATTTTTTTTTGAGATGATTAAAAATGATCTTTTTGTGTTTCACAGAAGCTGGCTTGAAATGACAGGAAGGTTCTGAAAGTTGTGAAAGTGATCCTAATATTTTCGTTCCTTTGTGTCGTTGTCATTACAGTTTCGGTGTGGACTTCCTGTTTCTCACAGAATTAGAACCATTATTAAAACTTCACTGTTATCATTAAAGTTATCAACCTTGGTGTGAACAGGCTTTAATGAGGACAGAATTTTAATTTTTTTTTGTGACCTACTTCATTAAGATCAACCTTATCACATTTACTTTTACTTTCACTTTTATAGCCAGTCATTTTCAAATAAACCCAAAGACCTCGATTAGGTAGGTTTGACAGGTTCAGATATGTTCAACTTAAACTCGGAAGTCAGTTCTGCTGGAAGGTTCACGACTGAACACCCCTTAAAAGACTTTTAAATGGATAGTTCGGTCTTCATTTATTCACCCTCAAGTTGTTCCAAACCTGTATGAGTTTCTTCCTTCTGCTGAACACAAAATAAGAGATTTTGAAGAATGTGGAACCAAACAGCTGACGGAAGCCATTGACATCCATATTATTTTATACATATAATAGAAGTCAATGAGGACCATCAACTTACCCACATACCCACATTCTTCGAAATCTCTTTTTATGTTCAACAGAATAAAGAAACTCATACAGGCTTGGAACGGATTGAGGGTGAATAAATGAAGACAGAATTGTCATTTTTGGGTATGTCCTAAGGTGTTTGCACACCGAGCACAAACTATTTGCACGTTAAAAATCTCATGTTGTGTCAATCACGTTTACACTGCCTCCGAAAGTTTCGTCCGTCATAAAACAATTCGGATCAGGTTTGTTTTTCCGTGTTTTCGCACCAGTAGCAAGCATTTTAGATAGGAAAGGATGACGAACACGAAAAAACGCATATGAATATTTCGGATTCAAGTGTGCAAGGACCTTTAGGGGTTTGGAAGGACATGAGGGTGAGTAAATGATAATATCATTTTCATATTTGAAAATTAAATCTCTTTAACAGACTGTTGATGGACAATGCGTAAAATTACATTCAAGATATGAAACAGCTGCTTTATATTCCGCGTCCATTAGCGTCCTCCACGCTTGCGTCCTCCTATTCCTCGCGGTTTCTGTGATCAGACGAGACGCTTGGAAAAAGCACGTCACTCTCCAGTGACAGGTTGCTGCTCAGACCGGCGATGCGGCTGCGCAGCAGGAAGTGAGTCCTGCGCTGCAGAAGCCGCTGCTGCTCCTGCTTGAGCTCCACGTAGGAGCGCGAGAACGTGTGGAAGATTGAGGTGACGGGGAACGCCATGAGCAGGATCCCGCTGAGGATGCTGCTAAGCGCCACCACCTGTCCCGGGATGCTGCGCGGTACCATGTCACCGTAACCCACCGTGGTCATGGTGATCACGGCCCACCAGTACGTTGCAGGGATGCTACTGAACTCTCGCGTGGCCCCGGCCTCGTTCTCGATCAGGTAGAGGAGCGGCGAGAAGAGCGCTATGGCCACGCAGAGGAAGAGGAGGAGCAGACCGAACTCCCGCGTGCACCGGCGCGCCGTCAGCCCGAGCGTCTGGAGTCCGAGCGAGTGGCGCGCCAGCCGCATCACGTAGAGGATGCGTAACGCCCGCAGCACGCGCAGCACCAGGCCCACTTTGTCCAGGTAGCTGCTGCCCGAGCCCAAGCGCTTCTCGCCCGTGGAGGTGCTGTCCACCACCAGCGTGATGTAGTAGGGCAGGATGGCCATGATGTCGATCAGGTTGAGCGGCCGCCGGAGGAAGGCCAGCTTGCTGCGGTCTTGGATGAAGCGCAGCGTGAACTCCAGCGAGAACCAGGCCACACACACCGTCTCCACGATGAAGATGTTGTAGCACATCTGAGAGCATTTGCCCTGAAACAGACGAATTGAAAGTTGCATATGTAAACCACCGTTCTAATGTCTTGATGCTTTTACTCAGAAACGATGCATTAAATTGATCAAATGTGATCGTAAAGACATTTATAAAGTTGCAGAAGATTTCGATAAATGCTGCTCTTTTGAGCTTGTTATTCATCAAATAATTCTGGAATGTTTTAATATGGTTTCCACAAAAATATTAAGCAACACAACTGTTTTTAATATTGATAATTATAAGAAGTGTTTCTTGAGCAGCAAATCAGCATATTATAATTATTTCTGAAGGATCATGTGACACTGAAGACTGGAGTAATGATGCTGAAAATACAGCTTTGCATCACAGGAATACATTCACATTACAAATATTAATTTTCAATTGTAATAATATTTTACAAAATAACTGTTTTTGCTATATTTTAATCAAATAAATAGACCTTTGGTAAGCATTTGAGACATAAATATTAAAATCTTAAATACATTTTTCAGTAGTACTGTGTTTTATTTTTGCATTGAGTTCTATGTTGAATGTTATTGCATTGCATTCAGTGACAATAAAAATAATGAAAAAGCATTATTCTATGTTATAGGGTGTAATACACACATATATAGGCCTATATATACACAAATATATACATTTTGCCTAGTTTTGGACAATCCAGAAAATGGTTGGATCATAATTTGATCAGATTTATTTGGAAATGATGTAAAAAGTGTTGTGAATAATCCTACATCTTGCTTAGTGTTGTCTTGGAGCTTGAAACTTTTGGACCTCTATGACATTCATTGTATGGACAAATATACTTTAATATCTTATTTTGTGTTGTGAAGTAGTAAAAAACAATACTCTTAATCCATTGGAATGATGATGAGTAAATGATGCCAGAATGTCACTTGTTTAGATAACTATCCTTTACAAGGTTCATCCTCTGTCTTGTTCTCAGTTGTAATACTGCTAGTACACCATTAGAGGAAGCCAGCGATTCATGAAAACACATCCTTCATTCATTTGTTTTCAGAGCTTTGCTGCAGATGATTATTATTTCACCTCGTCTCACCTCATTTCTTCCTGTGTCTTTTTCATTCTCATTAAATCCTAGAATTGCACCTTGAAGACTAACAGCAGCAAAGTTAGAAAAGTGTGATGATTGTGAAGCAGAAAATTAATTCAGCTCAACAGGGAAAATGATGCCACTGAGTGCATTGAAAATTAAACCCCATTTTATAAATGTTATTTGCACGCTTGATGCTTCAGTGCTAAATTTAAAATGATAAAATGTTAGAACTACTTACCTGCATCTTTGCATCCTGGGTTCTTAAAAACAAACCCTGTGCCAGACACAAACCACCAGAACTAATAAGATCATTGCTTTTATGAAGATACAATTAAAACCTCTGGTCTATATGCAGCAGCCATATCACCCGGCAGACCAAGACCGGTTGCCCACTGCAGCTAAGCAGGGTTGAGCTGGTCAGTACCTGGATGGGAGACCTGAGAAAACTAGGTTTCTGTTGGAAGAGGTATTATTGAGGCCAGCAGGGGGTGCTCATCCTGTGGTCTGTGTGGGTCCTAACACCCCAGTGTAGTGACAGGGACATTATACTGTCAACAAGCACCATCCTTCAAATGAGATGTTAAACTGAGGTCCTGACACTCCATGCTCATTACAAATCCCAGGATGTCCTTCGAAAAAGAGTCGGGGTGTAACCCCGGTGTCCTAGCCAAATTGTCCATTAGCCTCTGACCATCACGGCCTCCTAACAATCCCCATACACTGATTGGCTTCATCACTCTGTCTCCTCTCCACCAGTAAGCTGGTGTGTGGTGGGCGTTCTGGCACAATATGACTGCCGTCGCATTTTCCAGGTGGATGCTGCACACTGGTGGTGGATGAAGATATTCCCCACTTCTATGTAAAGGGATTTGAGTGTCAATAAAAGCGCTATATAAATTAATTATTCATTGTTAAATGTTACAATAAAGTAAATAATAGCAGATTTAGCAACATCATTTGGAGGATTCCCCCCCCCCCCCCCCCCCCCACAATAGATTACCATAAATAGCCCGTGACAAACACAAAGGACATAATTCATGAAAATGGAAGGAGCCTCTGTCTGGCTGCTGCTATGTTGGTTTACCGCTTAATTGAATTTTCTCTGCTCTGCTTTTCTCTGTACCAGGGGCGGCCATTTTAATTATTCCAGGGAGCTGAGACTATGGGTGTCTTAATTAAATTAGAGAAGGAGCTGGTTTAACGTGCGAGTTAGTGTAACTCACAAATTATTTGTGGAAGGAGATAACCTCTCCTGTAGCAAAGCGTCTGCTGGAGCAGATTCGCTCTGGTGGAGCAGAACGACTGTGAACAGGGGTCTCGGAGCTTGATGAATTTCAGTAAGCTTAAATTTCGATCTGGCTTCCGAATTTCGATCTGGCTTCTTGAGATCTTTCTTCCTGCAGAGATGAGCTGTGAGACACCTGGCTGTAATTTTCAAGTGAACTTTAAGACCTTGATTAGCTGGTTCACGTTTGTTTGAGTTCCAACTGCAGTCTGTAGAAGCAAGATCTTCTATACCTGAAGTATTTTAAATTCCAGTAGCACTTTTCACAATACTACATTTATGTTTCAAAGCAGCTTTATCAGAATTTAAATGTTTATAATATCTTAAAATATTCATGCCTTATTGTAGCATTTATCGGATTAAAGCAAGGCAATAAAATTGTTACATTTGATTGATGATATACACGCAATTAAACCGTCGAGATTTGCTATACTACACAGCCCTGCACAAGTATATTGTATGTATGTACATTATATGTATTACTGTATATATATATCCAACTTTAAAGAAAGAGCTGGGCAATCTTATAGCTAAATTTAGTAACAAAACAAAATCAGACAGTTGAGATTTGCTCTATAGCACGTCTTGTTTTACTGCAAAAGTTACAAGTATTTTTTAGGAATGCACGGTATATCTGTTATTGACATGTTGGCTACTGGCCAGTATTACTGATTTTGTAAATGATTAGTATCGGTTTTATTAGATATTTAATTGTGCATAATCAACTCCCCTATTTTGCATTTAGATTTGCTTGATTATAAAAAAAATAATGTAACTATGTTCTCAAAAAGTATATGCTATTTTTAAATATTGTGATGTCAAAATTCATCAGATTATTTGTATATCACCCAGAAACTTAATTTAATATTGATAAATGCATATTTTACTTATTTTTGCTTAAAATAATGAATACATGTCATGCAAATTTGATTGACACTACCATTCAAAAGTTTGCGGTAGTCAGCTTTGTTTTTTTTTTTAAGAAGCCTTTTTTTTGCTCACAAAGGCTGCATTTATTTGATCAAAATTACAGTAAAAACATTATTATTGTCAAATATTATTACTATTTCAAATAGCTGATTTTTATTCAGAAATAATTCTAATATGTAGATTAGCAGCTCAAGAAACATGATTATTATTATCAATGTTAAAAACTGTATTATAATAATAATTAATATTTTTGTGGAAACCATACATATTTTAAGATAAATAAAACAGCATTTAATTGAAACAAAAATTCTAAATGTCTTTGCTGCCACTTTTGCTCAAATGAATGCTTCATTGCCTAATTTAAAGTTTAATTTCTTTTTAAAAAGCCCCAAACTTTTGAACAGAAGAAGAACGCATGCCAAACTGATACTTACAGTCTCCTCCTCCTCTCTCATGGCTGGCATGGTGCTTATGGACAGGTTGATGGCTGTTATTGTGACGAACAGCACCGACAGGCAGGCGAAGATCTTCCCAGGTAGGCCGGAGTGAGGCTTCTCCACCATGTCTCTTAGTTTTCCCATCCAGCGGCTGTGACGAGACTCCCTGGCCAATCCGCTTCCGCTGTCATCCTCGTCATCCTCGTCCTCCTCCGCCACCCGTTCTAGCTCGTCGTACTCCTCCACGCGCTGCAGGAGGCGTCGCCGGCAGCACCATTCCAAGCTCTCCTCCGGGACGCCCCAGTAGAGCAGCTCTTCTTTGAAGGACAGGGCGCACATCTCGCGCAGAGAGCGTAGCTTCCCGGCGCGCAGGAAGGTGAGGATGGTCCGGAAGGCGCAGGGGCTGCGGTCGAAGAAGAACTCGTTGTGGATCACGTCGTAGTCGTCACACACCCCCATGATCTCATCGAAGCTGCTGCACAGACGCAACTGGCCCAGACGCGAGAGAGGGAAGTCCTCCAGCGTGGTCCAGGGAAGCTGGTACCGCAGGCCGCCCACGTTAATGATGACGTGCAGCCGCTGGCCACAGGTCGGTAGGTTGCCGTTGTCGTCGGGATGGAGCGCATTAGGGATGCTGGGGTCAGTCGGAGGCAGTCGTTGCGCCCGTTTGTAATAAACACCCTTGAGGGCCTCTTGCTCCTGGATGGGCGGCACATTCAGAGAAGTGTCCGAGGTGCAACTCAAAGCACTGTAGTCATAATCTGAACCATCGCCTGCCAGTAAAGTCATCTTTCACACGGCCACCTCCACCTCAGCGGCTGTCACATGCCTGTAGTCCAGCGCTTCCTCTCAAAGAGTGACCTGCTGAACGAGACAGAGGCGGCAGATTAGTGATCAAGTTATTGAGGCCTGTTCACTCCTAGACTCATAATAATAACTAAGGGTGGGCGATATCACTAAAATTTGTATCACGATATCACCTACAATATATTTCACGAAATAATATTTTTTTCTTTAAATAAGGTCTTTATGTCAAAATATTTGATACCATAGATATTTCATAATTCTTGTCATCAGTGTCAATATCACAAAAAACGCATACTAGCTTAAATAATTAAAAACTAACAAACACTTAAGCTAACTGATGACAGGTAAACAGTCAGCGTTTAAATAAGAAACTAATTACAAGAAACAGGACTTTGTAGAAACTACAGTAGAACACATAAATAAGAAATTGTACATACATTGTATAAAGTAATCCCTGTCTAAATTACACATATCATTTTTTTATTAAAGTTATAGAAGTGATAGTCAAAAGCAGAAATAGATTGTCTCTGTTTTGTTGTTTGATCAACATGAATGACAGACGGCAGGAATATTAGACTGCTGTCACTTTAAGAGCTGCCCAGATCCAATATACTGTCACTCCCTGCCTGCATGCCTGCCATGCAAATCTCTCTATTCATCTATCTGTGTTTCTCTCTGTCTCTGAAAATGTAGGTTACTGTGAGAAACTTGCAATGGAGGTGAATGAGGACAATTTTTAGAGATTTAAAAGCAGAAATGTGAAGATTATAATTTTCTAAAAGCTCTTAAATTCATTCTTCTGGTACAATTTGTGTATTTTTTTTATCTGTTTGTCATTTTTACTGCAGTATTAGTGTTATAGGACAACATTTGTCAAATTTGATTTACAGTCACTTTACACAGAAAAGGTTAGTAAGCATTTTTTAATCATGTTAACACACATATTGTTATATTTTTTTGCTGTACTATTGTAGCCGTGATTTTGGTCCATTATACCAAGCAAAACCATTTTAGGACAAACAAACCAAAAAAACCTTTCAAATGGATGAATGAACACAGCCACTAAAATGAAAAACCCATCTGGAAGAGGTAATGAGACGAAGCAAATGCTATTACAATAAGAGGCTCGGCGGGCCGATGACATCACTCGGGTCCCTCTTCCTCTGTAATGCACTACAAAGTACTTTCTAATGGACACAAACCTCCCGGGTTCTGCTGATCAATAATCCTGCTTTCTACTTTTTGGGACAGACTCTGTGATTTAGGATTTAGGTCTAGTAATGTTCAGTTGTCAGTACTCCTCATTTGATTGGTTGTCTGCAATACACACACTGTTTACTGGTAAGATTATGATGATATTTAAGATTTTTTAGCAAAACCAATCCTTTTTCATGCTACTACCTTCCAACTTTTGACTAATAATTAGCATTTCTTGTTTTTAATCCCAGAGGACCTTATATGCATCACTCTCATCTGCTGTTTTCAGGAGCATCTGGGACGCTCAGATAAGATGCTGTATGTTCTGACTTGTTGCGTGGGACCTGCCAACGAATGAACCCTTGTGAAACAAGTGAACAGAATATCTTGGCACGCAGCTACCTAGCCTGCGATAGCCCGCGACAGGAAGCCTTCCCATCCAAGTAAGAGTGTGAAAATGAATAACTTGAGTGCTTCCAACACCTCTTTTCAAACTCGTCTCAAACATTCACCTACACAACAAGCAGAGTATTTTGAACCTTGGACACCTTTCTTGCAATGCCACAATGTGAACCACAGACTAAATGATAAATCAAAACGCTCTGGCTCAACATCTCTCCAGTGAAGACATTCACCTCCCAGACAAGGTTTTATTAGCTTCTTTTCACTTTGGGAAACTGAATTGAATTGGCCACTTCCCACAGGAAGTTGAACTTGAATAAGAGGAAGAGGGTTGAAATCAATTTCAAAGAAAATCAAAACAAGTTATGCATTCTTGTAAATTAAATGTTTTCTCTGTTTCAGTGTTATTTTATTATCATTCAGGTACTATTATCATATTTATTAACATTTTGAATACATTTTTAATTGCTTTTTTAAATTTAAAGTTTTAGTCATTTTTTGTTGTCATTTTTAGTTTTTTTTTTCTAAATGTCAGTTTTAGTTTTAGTTATTTTAGTTAATCATATAAAAAAATTAGAAATGCTGCCTTTGCAACAACTAGCTTAAATAAATAATGTTTATTTTATATATATATGTGTGTGTGTGTATATATATTTTTTTTTGTTTTTGTTTTTTTGTTAAGATTGTATTTTTAATTAATATTTATTTTATTTCAAGTAATGTTTTTTATGGTTAACTATAACAAAAAGCACAATTTGAGTTAAATATTAAATATATAATATATAAAATGACAAAATTATTAATAACATACAAATATATATAATATGTGACCCTGGACCACAAAACCAATCATGATGGTCCTTTTTTAAATTGATTTTGTTTCAATAATAATTGGTTTGTTAGGATAGGACAACATTTGGTCGAGATACAACTATTTGAAAATCTTTTTTTTTCAAACAACATTCTTAGTTTAAAAACTATTATTTTCCAGTTAACAATTAGAATGTCCTTCTGACTTACATTCTATTTCAAATTGCATATTTAATTATTTAATATTACATTTTAAGTTAACTTAATTTATAATATATTAAATAAAAAATGCTAATAATCAATGTAAATAATAAAAAGTTAATTTATTTTAATTCTGCATGGCACACAGTCCTGCCATAAAAGCACCACAGAAGCAGTAGAACATTAAAAAAAACACTTATACTTAATATATCAATAAATACATTATGAATACAGGTTCATTGATTTTGTTAGATATCAGTTCATTTTAAAATGTATCTCCTGTCTTGCATTCTGTCAATTCAAATTCAGGAATTCAGTTGGAATTTAAAGACATTGTCATTTCAACTCCGAATGGTGCACAACGCTGCTCCCAGATGCTTTACACCCTCCATGGCCAGTGTCCAAACTAATTAAATCAATTACCGTGATTAAGCTGTAATGGGTTCACAAGTCATAAATTAGTGTCTGTGGCCCTGTGTGTTCAGGCACCAATCAGAGGCCAAGATGGGAGCCTTCGGGTTGCTAAAATCAGGAAGCGCGTGCGTCACTGCATGCTTATTAAGCACCTGCACTGTCAGTCGCCACGAGATAATGATTACGCTTGGCCTTTTGTTTCCGAGCTGTCAAATTAAGCATACGCCAACCACTGGGCTGCCGAGGAGCGTCCGCTGCCTTTATCTTCTGCTCATGCCGGCCTTTATCTTAAGAAGGGGTGAGTGTCCAAGAAGGAGGGACATGAGACTAAGTAGATGAGAGGAAGGTGAAAGGCAGGGGTCAAGAAGTTCCTCCCAGTGACGGGAAGAAGAAGTCAGGCTGAGGAATGGACATAATTGGGCAAAGACAACAAAAATATACATGTACAGTGCACCAGAATGAGAAATTCTCATCATTTACTTAACCTGCACTAGATTTGATGGCAAAATAAAAGATATTCTGAAAAAAAGTACATTCAAATGAAAGCATATTGTCTATAAGATGAAAAAAAAATCAGAATTTGTTTATCTGATTTTATTTATTTATTTTCAATATTGAAATGGTTACACCTAACAAGAAATTGAGTTGGAATGACAAGAAAGGGAACTTAATTGCAATTCAAAAGTAATGCATTCTTGAAAATTACGTGTTTTAAAAACGCATTAATAAAATAATTAATTTAAATAACAAAAAAGTATTTCTTTCTTTCTATTAATCTAAGTTTGTTCGTCTGTAAGGTCTATAAAACATTGCAGCTTGTACTTTAAATGAAAATTACCGAAATTAATTATTTGGGGTAATTTACATTTTAAATGAATTAAAAATGACAAACTATGATTTGTAGTTAAAAAAACTGTTATGTTAAACTCTATGATTTTAGTTTTATTTTTCAATTTTTATTTTATTTCAATTCTCATCATTTGCACTCAAATTCAAATAGCAATTTTGTATCATGTTGCTACCTTAATTCAAATTAATTTCACAAACATCTTTTGCTACCTCAATTAAAATTCTGGAATTCGGATTATTCTCAGTTCAATTCCGAATGGCGCACAGCACCCATGGACAGTTCAGTTCATTAAATTGCCTTAAAAACATGACAGAAATAGTCCATATGTTTTATGCCAGGTGTTAAGAAGCCGTCAAATCTAGTGCAATCAAGTTCTTCTTGATGTGCGACGTTTGGAAATGCGCATGTGTGATTTTGGTGTAATGATAACTGGGGAAATATAGTGTGTTGCTAGACGTTCATGGTGCTTCTGTCACCTGGACGCAGTCTTCAAGATTTCTCATCCACAGAAGTAAGAAAGTAAGTGGGTTTGGAAGAACAAGAGGATGAGTAAACATTGACACTGTGTTTTTTTGGTGAACTATTTCTTTTAAGGATCTACAGTGTGGATGGACAGAATGAAAGAGTGTGCGAGAACGATCGAGGAGCAGAGCGAACCTTTGAACCGCAGCGTTGGTAACAGTGAGTTTCTCTCTGACGCATCGAGATCACAGCTTTGCTCCGGGGCTTTTTCTCCAGATTGCTTCTGAGTCACAGGACTGTGATTCTGACAGTAACATGCTGAGCACACTTTCCAACCTAACAGCACTAACCTCCATCATGTAGAAACTCTCAAAGAACACTTCTTCATTTACTCAGCCTCGCATCTTTCCAAACCTGTACTTGTCTTTCATCCGTGAAACATATATATTAGGGCTGTTGGTGTAATTTTAGTAATTAGCTATAGAAAAACAATACATTTAATTAATACATGTTAATCTTACATTTTATACAGTTGATTGGTAATGAACTTGATGCAGCCAACAACTGTAACAATGTAGCCCCTAAAATTCAGGATATTGGGCAAAAATGCCCCGCATGAGTTTCTGTCTCATATTTATGCGATATGATATAGTTAAGCAATATTACACAAGCAACTAATGTAGCATCACACAAGTACTGTTTTTGTCCCAAAGTGCACATGTGTTATTGAGTTTCAATAAATAAAAACAGTTCAATAATCAAGACATTAATAGTGTGTTATATTTTAGACACAACTTTGTCTGTTTTAGCTCAATTTTCAATAAAAATATTAACTGCAAAGTCACAGCAGAACTGTTGTGCATCTATGAGCAACACATAGTGGTGGTTCGTTTCTGAATGAATCCACGTTTTGAACGAATCGTGTGAACCAATTATTCAACAGCACATTCATAAAGGGAGCCATTTACTTCATTCATGAATGATATGTAACACTAATAAATAATAACTAACACTAAACGGATAGTTCACCCCAAAACATTACCCAAAATATCTCAACCATTACATCATTTCAAACCTACGTGACTTTCTTTATTTTGCAGATCTTTTGAAGAAAGTGTTTTGGTTTTTGACCTTAGGTTACTGAGACATTATTTATGCAATAGTGATTGCAGTGTAAATGCATTCATGCCACCTCTGAGCTGAAAAAAACTGTCTAAATATATCTAAATACCAATTCAGATGCAGCTTCTGAAAACAGATCATGGCCTTTGCAGCCTAACAGTTTATATGTAATACATTTTATGTTGAATCAAATAAAATAGTTCTAGCTACTTTTTGCGATGTCTATTTGATGCTTTTATTATTTAACATAATAATAACTTGAATAATGTTTTGGAGGGGTGGGGGTAATTTCTCAGCAAACTTTGATTAATTTGTGATTAGATTAATTCATCACCACATTGTGTAATTAATTTGATTAAAATGTAATCGTTTGACTGGCTGAATATTTATATAGCAGAATGTCCGAGCTGCTCTTTTCCAAACACAATTTTTAAGTGCCATTTGAACAAAACCCCAATTTTCAGTTTGATGCTACTTGAGCAGAATAAGAGAGCGGTCTGGTGATGTTATATTTAGTATGCAGATCACAGGAAGATTACAGGTGTCACTTATTTACATGCTGGATTTGGTGACTGTTGAAAGGCAAGAATTATCATACTGTGACAGCCAGAGAAAATTACTTAATGGGAAAATTGCTTATGTGTTTAATACACTCAGGGCAGTCATGCAAAATTGAATGGCAACAGCCTCCATGCTGCTTCTGATTTATCAAAAAAAACACAGCTGGATCTGATATCATAGGGCAAAATCTGACAAGTTTCATATTTTGATCAGCTGGAAAGAACAAGTCCTACTCCCGCCGCTACTTACATGAGCTGTGAACCGTTTGGGCCAAATATACACATATTACATTTCTGTCTATTTGTGCATTGTTCTCCAAATGAATGTGTTGTTTAGCATCAGGTACAAACGATTTTTGAGTTGTGTGAGCATATGTGCGAAAGCATAATGGCAGAACAATAACAAGAATAGAATAGTGTTGTATCTCGTCAAAGTGATGGATAACATGGGAAATATCTCCTGGCTGATTTGTATGAGGCTTATTACATTATCTATGGCTGATACTTATTTGCATGTCAGATATGATAGAAGCCAAATCTTTTCTTCTGTTACATCTTTACACACAATAAAACATCCTCGCTGTGCTGTTAAACACATCAAAAGACATCATCCAGCGAACAGTGCGGATGGACGATATATTAAAGATTCATAATGATACTGTATATACTTGATCATTTTGATGGTGCTATAGAATCGAGTGCTGCACTTATTTTAATACGTTTTTATTTTTAAGCTTTTTATTTAGGCATTGACAGTAAACAGTACAACAGTTGACAGTAAAAACATTTATAATGTTATGATTTTTTCTATTTTAAATAAAAGTTTTTTAGCACTTTCCATTTATCAAAGGATCCTGAAAATAATTTCTACAAAAATATGAAGCAGCACAAATGTTGTCATCATTAATAATAAAAATAAATGTTTCTTGAGCAGCAAATCAGAATATCATAATGATTTCTGAATGATCATGTGACACTGAAGACTGGAATTCAAATAGAAAAGTTATTTAACTTGTAATAATATTTGAGAATATTAATTTTTTCACTGTATTTTTGATCAAATAAATGCAGCCTTCGTGAACATAAAAGTCTTCTTTCAAAAACATACTTAGTTTTTGTTACTATGTATTATATTAGTGCTTTTAAATGAAAATTATTAAATATTATGCTTTCTTGTGCTAATTTGGTCAAATACAGCAGAAAAAACATACTATACATACCATACATTTTTTGTTTTAGTTTATACATTAAACATTTGTATTTACCTGGGGGAGGGGGAAATCACTTTTAAGATATTTAAGATAAATGTATAAATACATAGATTTACATCAAATTGGTAAATTGGCTAAAAAACATCAATTTTTGTTTTTGTTATATCGCCCAGACCCTACAGACCGGCTGGTGAAGTATTCTGATGTCAATGTTGTGCATAATTTCCATTATGTTCCTCACATCATTATGATAACTATTTTTGTGCACTTTAAATCCACAGTGCTTATGATTAAGCAGGGAGACTCGTGTTTTGGGTGATGATACACCATCCTCCACTGCTGCCTGGTGAGAGCACTTGGCACACGCGCCCCACCCCGTCCCACGCATCTCATGCTCTCTTCTGGTGCCGCCCACCCATCGTCTATGGGGTCCGGTCTGCATCCTGCAGCTCTACGTCTCTAGGACTTCTGCTCTCTCTTCCCCTCAGATTGATGCATCTGTGGCCGTCTGACTTTCCCATCATGCCCACGAGTGGATTTGTCAAAGAAATGCCAGCGGCAGTTTGTCTATCATCATCAGATGGATCTGTTCATTTTCCATCACGAATGCACTACAAATACTAAATTTTACACTACAAATATAAATCAATAAGAAGCATTTGCAACCAGTTACATAAAGGTGTGTAGAGGGGGATGAAAAAGTGTTTGCCAAATGCATAAGGGGCAGTAGTGGCCTAATGGAGAGTGTTGGACTTGTAACCCGAGGTTGGGGGTTCGAATCTCGGCTCCGGCAGGAATTGTCAACGACTGAGGTGAGACCCTTGAGCAAGGCACCAAACCCCCAACTGCTCCCCGGGCGCCGCCGTGTCGGCTGTCCACTGCTCCAGATGTGTGAGCTTGGATGGGTTAAATACAGAGAACACATTTCACTGCTGCTTACACTCTGTATAATTGTGTATGTGACAAATAAAAAATATAATTAATAATGTAATTTTTTTTATCCTAAAAAAATCGTATTTCCTATTATTTTCATAAACTTTTACATAAACCATTCGTTTTATTAATTACAGGCAAAAGTTTTGCTTAAAAAACTGATTACAGTAAAAAATAGCTATTGTTACTGCCAAAAATCATCTTTTAATTGGTAACTATGTTTTGTTTTGTTTACTTGTTAAAATATCTAAAAATGCTTCGAAAAGTTTCACTTGAGAAACAACACTGCATAATATATTAAGGCAAGTTTTCATAAATTGTGTCTTGAATATAAATGCCTTTTGTTTCATTGCACTAGCAGATGTTTGCACTTTTTTTCAAGTCTTTCAAGTCTTAATATCTCAAGTAAATATATATTTTAACAAGAAAACAGGCATTTTTGGTTATTTTTTGCAGTTTGGCTACTGGTTATGATCATTACATTTTGATAAAAGATGACCTTTCTTTCAAATAATCAATGTTGCCTTCATAACCTCTAAACACAACACAACACATCCTCAAAGATTACAGCTCATTATTTTTGTTCACTAAATGACTCACACCACAGATTTGTGAGTTTGTGAGTTATTCTTAAATGTTGGAAAAAACACGGCTCTCAGCGTGAATTATCTTCCTTTACTAAAAACACACAGTATGAAGAAGCAAAATGTCTCGGTTACTTGCGTAACCCCCGTTCCCTGAAGGAGGGAACGGAGACGTAACGTCAGAGTGACTGACTAATGGGATCTCGCCGGAGAGCCCAATCACCTTCGAGTGTTAACAAAACAAGCCAATGACAGTTGGCGTGCGTGTTTCGCCACGCGCACTCCGCCCCGCGGTGCGGGTATAAAAGGAGAGCGCGTGCAAACGCACATCAGTTTTTCGCTGAGGAGCCGAGACTGTGCCCCGGCCGTACAGCGGTGGTACAGCAACTATGGCGACGGGACGTTACTTCTCCGTTCCCTCCTTCAGGGAACGGGGGTTACGCAAGTAACCGAGACGTTCCCTATCAGTCAGTCACGTTCGACGTAACGTCAGAGTGACTGACTAATGGGATCCCTTGGAAAACGCCACAATTGCTGACCCCCTCCAGTGCTCTGCAGAAGCCGGCAAGTCCCCCCACACCAGTTGGGATGGATGATAGGACAGGGTTTAGGCAGAGATAATCGCACTGCTGTTCCACTCAGCAGGTAGAATACACTGGGAAAGCGTACCCCAAGTAGGGGGAAACGCTACGGAGCCACATCCCGCATAAGGAGCTATCATGTGGAGATTACACGTATGGACTGGCCAAGGGCAGTACCACATACGGGAGTCTCTGAGGTAGACCCAGCCCGCCTGGGGTGAGATAGCTACACAGCAGAGAAGGCAGAGGGTTCTGCCAGGGAAGACACGGGCTCACCATGGGGGGGGAGCCGTACCGTGGAAGAATACACATGTGGGATCATCAAGGGGGAATCACTACACATGGGCACCTAGCCCAGCACAAGGGTTGACCTTGGGCAACGTACGAGTACTGGACCTGGCGTCTGGTGCTCCGCCACACCTGACTGCCGAGGGTGCGGGAGGAACTTCAACAGGGTTCGCCGTGGGGAACTGAACTGAGAAGCAACAGGGCGCACGTATCCGGTCCGTAGAGGGGAATGGCGCAGCAAGCGTGATTGACACCGAGCGGGTTCCAGTGTTACTGGCCATCCGAGACAAGTACACGGGAGGACACTGGCTCTATACGGAGATTGTAAAACCTTGCAAACGTATTAGGTGTCGCCCAGCCGGCAGCTTTACAAATGTCTGCTATTGAGGCGCCTCGCGCCAAAGCCCAAGAGGAAGCAACGCCTCTCGTAGAGTGTGCTCTCACACCAAGGGGGCACGGTAAGCGCCGGGCCTGATAGGCCAAGACTATAGCCTCCACTATCCAGTGGGCGAGTCTTTGTTTGGAGACAGCTCTTCCCTTCTGCTGTCCTCCGAAGCAGACAAAGAGCTGGTCTGAGGTCCTGAAGCTCTGCGTGCGGTCCACATAGATGCGCAAGGCACGAACGGGACAGAGCAGAGCAATGGCTGGGTCTGCCTCCTCCTGGGGCAGCGCTTGCAAGTTCACCACCTGGTCCCTGAAGGGCATGGTGGGAACTTTGGGCACATATCCAGGCCGGGGTCTCAGGACAACGTGAAAGTCAGCCGGCCCGAATTCTAGGCACGAATCGTCGACCGAAAATGCTTGCAGGTCCCCTACCCTCTTGACTGTGGCCAATGCCGAGAGGAGCACTGTCTTCAGAGACAGAAACTTAAGCTCTACTGACTGCAGAGGCTCAAAGGGGGCCCCCCTCAAGGCCAACAGAACCGAGGGGAGATCCCAAGAGGGTACCAGGTGAGGGCGCGGAGGATTTAGCCTCCTTGCCCCTCTGAGGAACCTGATGACCAGGTCGTGTTTCCCCAGAGACTTACCGTCTATTGCATCGTGATGTGCGGCAATAGCGGCGACATACACTTTGAGGGTGGAGGGAGACAGCCTTCGCTCCAACCCATCCTGCAGAAAAGAAAGCACGACTGCGATCGGGCATCTACGGGGGTCCTCCCGGCGGGGAGAACACCAATTGACGAACAGGTTCCACTTCAGCCTGTAAGCTTGTCTCGTAGACAGAGCCCTGGCCGAAGTGATAGTGTTTACTACCGCTGGAGGTAGCCCACTTAGAACCTCCGCGTCCCGTCCAAGGACCATACGTGGAGGTTCCACAAGTCTGGGCGCGGGTGCCAGAGGGTGCCCCCTCTCTGAGAAAGTAGATCCCTCCTCAGAGGAATTTGCCAAGGAGGGGCTGTCGCGAGGAGCATTAGTTCTGGGAACCAAGTCCGATTGGGCCAGTAAGGCGCCACCAAGAGGACTTGCTCCTCGTCCTCCCTGACCTTGCACAGGGTCTGTGCGAGAAGGCTCACTGGGGGAAACGCATATTTGCGTAAGCCCCGAGGCCAGCTGCATGCCAGCGCATCCGTACCGAGGGTCCCCTCGGACAGGGAGAAAAACAACTGGCAGTGGGACGTGTCCGGGGAGGCAAACAGGTCTACCTGAGCGTCCCCGAAGCGTCTCCAAATCAGCTGGAGTACCTCGGGGTGGAGTAGCCATTCTCCCGGAAGGGCGTGCTGACGTGAGAGCTCGTCGGCTGCACGATTGAGCTCGCCTGGGACATGAACGGCGCGAAGCGACCTCAGATGCTTCTGACTCCAAAGGAGGAGATGGCGGGCGAGTTGCGACATGCGACGGGAGCGTAGACCGCCCTGGTGGTTGATGTACGCAACGGTCGCAGTGTTGTCCGAGCGGACCAGTATATGCTTCTCGTGTAGCAGCGTTCTGAAGCGGCGCAGAGCAAGCCATACTGCCAACAACTCGAGGCAATTGATATGCCACTGCAGCTGGGGCCCTGTCCAGAGCCCCGCGGCTGCGTGCCCGTTGCACATGGCCCCCCAGCCCGTGGCAGAGGCGTCTGTTGAAACAACAACATGCCTGGATACTTGCTCTAGGGGAACTCCTGCCCGAAGAAAGGCAAGGTCCGACCATGGGCTGAAGGTGCGACGGCAGGACGGGGTGAGTGAGACCCGGTATGTGCCGTGGCGCCATGCCCATCTCGGGACTCGGTCGTGGAGCCAACGCTGAAGCGGTCTCATATGAAGCAACCCGAGCGGCGTGATAGCGGCTGAGGATGCCATATGCCCCAGGAGCCTCTGAAAATGTTTCAGTGGAACCGCCCTCTTGCGCTGGAGAGACTCCAGGCATCTCAGCATTGACTGAGCACGCTCCTCTGAGAAACGTGCTGTGAGGTTGACCGAGTCCAACTCCATGCCGAGAAAAGAGATCCTCTGCATAGGGGAGAGTTTGCTCTTTTCCCGGTTGACCTGAAGCCCCAACCGGCTGAGGTGCCCGAAGAGGAGGGCCTACTGGTATGCTCGCCCTTCGAACGCAGAGCGGGGAAACGGTCTGTGTCGAGGGAGGAATGAGACATGGAAGTAGGCGTCCTTCAGGTCGATCGCTGCAAACCAGTCGAAGGGACGGACGCATTGAAAGATGCGTCTGCGTCAACATCCTGAACGGGAGCCTGAGAAGGGCCCGGTTCAGAACGCGCAGGTCCAAGATTGGTTGTAACCCACCGCCTTTCTTGGGTACGATGAAGTAGGGGCTGTAGAACCCTGACTTCATCTCGGCTGGAGGGACTGGCTGTATCGCGTCCTTCGCCAGTAGGACCGCGACTTCTGCACGCAAGACAGGGGCATCCTGGCTCAACACTGAGGTGAACCGAATGCCCCTGAACTTGGGAGGACGCCGGGCGAACGGAATCGCGTAGCCGAGTCTGATGGTCCTCAGGAGCCAGCGAGACGGCCTGGGGAGCTCTAGCCAGGCCCCCAGGGACCGTACAAGCGGGACCAGGGGAGTTATCGACGTACCCGCGGTGGGGCAGCGAAGTGGAGCCCAGGGGCCCGACTCGAAAGGCAGTGCGTCTCGGAATGGGGTCTGAGTGTGTGGTGCGACACTCGCCTGGCTCCACGGCTGGGCAGGGGACGCGGGAGAAGGCATCGCGTCCTCGGACCGGACCCTGCTGCCTGCTGGCGAAGAGAGAGGGGGATGGGAGTGTGGAGATGGGGTCCTGTGCACTGCCATCCTCGCCCTCTTGGGACCCGGAGGAAAAGGAAACTGCTCTTTTGAAGTTTTGGGTGCCACTGACCCGGGGGCCAGTGGTGGAACAGAACAAAAATTCTCCACCCGGCCCTCCTCCGGGGGAAGGAGTGGTGCTATCGCCATCTCCTGAAGAGCAGGATCCAGAGGCTCCGGGTCGCCCGTCCCAGGGATGCCGCCTGCCCTGGCGCTTCACAGGCTTGGCAGGGGCGGAGGCGGGCTGCGCCGCTTTCCTGCGGCCAGCTCCATGCTGCGGCCGTTGTGAAGGCTGCCGTTGTGGCCGAGCTGGAGCGGAGGTGGAGGCAGCAGGAGGGCGCCTTCGGCGACGAGCAGACGGAGGGGCTGCAGCCGGCGGTGGGGTGGAGACAGCAGCGGACCGCCGGGGCAGGATGTGACGAATCGCCTCCGTCTGCTTCTGTGCGGCGGAGAACTGTTGGGCAAAATCCTCCACCGCGTCGCCGAATAGGCCGGCCTGGGAGATCGGGGAGTCCAGGAAGCGGTGCTTGTCGGCCTCCCTCATATCCGCCAAGGTCAGCCATAGGTGGCGCTCCTGGACCACTAATGTGGACATCGTCTGACCCAGGGCCCGCGCCGTGACTTTCGTCGCCCTTAGTGCGAGGTCCGTCGCTGTGCGCAGTTCCTGCAGCACACCTGGGTCAGCATCACCCTCGTGCAGCTGTTTCAATGCCTTGGCCTGGTGGACCTGCAGGAGGGCCATGGCGTGCAGGGCGGAAGCGGCCTGTCCAGCAGCACCGTAAGCCTTGGCCGTTAGAGCGGACGAGAACTTACAGGCCCTGGACGGAAGGCGTGGATTACCCCTCCAGGCGGCAGCGCCTTGCGGGCAAAGCTGCATAGCAATGGCGCGCTCGACTGGGGGGACCTCCACATACCCTTGGGCCGCTCCGCCGTCGAGGGTGGTGAGGACGGAGGAGGCAGTAGGCCTGTTTCGGGCAGAAAAAGGTGCCTTCCAAGACCTAGTCACCTCCTCATGCACTTCCGGGAAGAACGGAACCGGGGGCGGTTGCCGACGTTCGGCCTGCGCCCCCAGGAACCAATCATCCAGCCTCGAGCGCTCGGGAGAAGGTGGACGCCTATAGTGCAGCCCGATGCTCTCAGCGGCCCGGGAAAGCATAGCGGTCAGTTCTGGATCTGACTCGGGCAACGCTACTCTTCCTGACGGAGGCAGCGCAGCCGAATCGTCCTCTCCAGAACCTAGCTCATCCCCCGATGCAGTGATCGAAATCCCGTCATCTGCTGGGGCACCGAATGAGATGCTGGGCCCCGCCCTGTCCGAGGACCCCGCATACTCATCCGGGAACCCCAGACGGTGCGATGTGCTCGAGGAGTGAGAGGCCCGCGGAGACGTACTCGACGGGGAAGCTCTCACTGTGATCCTCAAATCACCCTGGCCCTGAGCCGAAGTAGTCCTCCGTCCGGAGGAACTAGAACGGGGCAGAGCAAGGGGGATACCCCCACGTCTAGCGAGGAGGTATCTGGAGCACAACATCGCCATGGTCATGTTCCCACAGTGAGAACATGACTCATCCACGAGCGCTGCCTCAGCGTGCCTAAAGCCCAAGCACGATGGGCAGCGATCGTGACCATCAGATGAAGTCAGGAACCGACCACATCCAGAAACGCACGAGCGGGAAGCCATCTTTAAAAAGACGCCCGTCGCTCGTGGAGCTCTTTTAGATTTGCTCTTTTAGTTGAAAAAATCTCTTTTAGGAGCGCTGAAGCGCCGAGGGGAGGTAGCAGCGTGACCGCAAAGAAAAAGCAGCACTGGACAGCGACCTCCGCTGACGCGCCGTAACACCAACGCTCTTCTGAGACTCGTCTTGCAAACACTCTGGAGACTTGCAATGGCTCGGCTCCGAAGCGAAAAGCTGATGTGCGTTTGCACGCGCTCTCCTTTTATACCCGCACCGCGGGGCGGAGTGCGCGTGGCGAAACACGCACGCCAACTGTCATTGGCTTGTTTTGTTAACACTCGAAGGTGATTGGGCTCTCCGGCGAGATCCCCATTAGTCAGTCACTCTGACGTTACGTCGAACGTGACTGACTGATAGGGAACCACATTGACTGCATCTCCACAAGCAGAACGGCAGTGAATAATGCTGCTCTCTCCTCATCTGTATCTCTGACACTTGTAGCTCGCAGCAGAGAATATTCCCAGCAACAGATCGGCAGGGACGCGGTAAGAACATCTCTTAACCGACTCTATGCACACACAACACATGTTTAAACATCGGGTGTTCAGGTCCAACAGCGCCTGCAGCTATGCTCGTATCATAAGACATCTGCTTACTTCAACTCAAACGCGAATCAGTGAGAGAGAGAGAGAGAGAGAGAGAGAGAGAGATTTTTTTTAGATATTAGTGGGTGGATTTAATAAATCGCTGAATATATTGAAACAAGTAACATCTTCGGGCCATAATTGCTTTCCCTTCCTCCCATGTGTCCACCGTACATAAAACAGTCTCTAGGCTCCACAGTGGTTCAGCAAACCTCTCCATCTTCTGACTGTACTTAACCTTTGCCACAGCACTGCTTCTATTCCTGGCGGGTTTTCAGCACAGCACCGGCAGAGAAAGACTGATGCACGGCAGTCCGATGTGCCAAAATCTCTGAGTTTGTGTTTGCATTTATATCCCAGCAGCGGGGTCTTCCCGGTCTCCACTTCTGCACTAAATCATATGTTTATTAATGCATTGTTGCAGGCATACATTAACAATATATGGTCACAATGCAAACCTCCTCTTCGTGGATTATCATCACACTACCAGGTGAATCTCACAAAGCATGCAGGAACATGTTCAGGTCAAATGCTACTTCAAGAAAAAAAGTTATTATGCTTGTTTTTGACAATAATATATTACATTAAAGCACACAATGCCAAGTTCCATTAATGTAATGCAAAATAAATTATACATATACACTCACTGGTCACTTTATTAGGTACACCTTGCTAGTAACGGGTTGGACCCCCTTTTGTCTTCAGAACTGCTTTAATTCTTCGTGGCATAGATTCAACAAGGTGTTAGAAACATTCCTCAGAGATTTTGGTCATATTGACATGATAGCATTACGCAGTTGCTGCAGATTTGTCGGCTGCACATCCATGATGTGAATCTCCCGTTCCACCACATCCCAAAGGTGCTCTATTGAATTGAGATCTGGTGACTGTGGAGGCCATTTGAGTAAAGTGAACTCATTGTCATGTTCAAGAAACCAGTCTGAGATGATTTGAGCTTTGTGACATGGAGCATTATCCTGCTGGAAGTAGACATCAGAAGAGCATTTTTGCTTTGTCAGTATGCAGCCCTGCTAAAAAAAAAAACAATAGAAGCCCAATAGAATATATTCCAATATAATTTAACATCCCACCAATAGAATCCATCACATACCAGTAGACACCATTATAGTTTCCATTAAAACCAATACAATTCCCATTAAAATCATTACATTTTCTATTGTGTTTTGGGAATGGTTTATTGTTTTTTCAGCAGGGTGGTGTATGGCATGTAGATTGAAGCAGTTTAACATAAGGCAGCAACAAAACAAAATGTGAAAAAAATGAAGAGGTATGAATCCCTTTGCAAGGCACTGTACAGACGCGCGCACACACACACACACACACACACACACACACACACACACACACACACACACACTAAAAGTATTAAAATAACCCCATTCAAAATGTGGTTCTTAATACTGTGTGCGGTTACCGGAATGATCCACGTCTGTTTTCTTTTTCAGTTATTATCACATTTTTCTTATTTTGTAGAAATATATTTTTTTTACCAATTTTGTCTACACTTAGGAAGCAACAGAAGATACTTGGATGTTTCCCGGAAGACAAATTAATTAAAATGTACCTTGATCTTCAAATTAAAATAAAATTCACCCCCGGCTCTTAATGCATCGTGTTTCCTTCTGGAGCATCAGTGAATGTTTGAACCTTTTTTAATAATTGAGTCTCTCAGTTGTCCTCCGGGTGAAAAGATGGATCTCAAAATCATACAGTCACTGCTGGAAAGGGTTCAAATATCCAAAAGATACTGTACTACTGGAGAATCTGCAGGACATGGAGGATTTTTCAGGTGAAATTTTCCTTATTAGGAATTTAATTTATACTGTATTTTAGTTTCAATTTGTCTCTTATGTTTAAGAGGTAATTAACAGTTTTTTGTAATGTAACTATTTTGAAGGTAATGAAAATATTACATTTTATCACATATTTTAAAACAATAAATGTCATGAAAATAATGCAGAAATTGGTCAATAGGCCAATTTAGTTATTTTGTATAAAAATATAATATCTTAACTATTACTATTATTTGTATAATTTTATAATAGTATTTTTACTAATAATATTTGAAGATATTAATCCGAAACACTGATGAAAAATAATCATCTTTGAAATTCTTGCAAATGAAAAGGGACAAAAATGTATGCTCTGAGGACAGTATGCTAATTCACAATCGAAACTTATGAGCAAGAACCGGTGTCATTTAATCGCTTTCTATTTCTCTCGTTCTTTCCCATATTCTAATTGTTTCATGTAAAGCTGGATCACAGGACCACACAAACTACAACATAAATTACGTAATGATTACATAAGGATTTGTCCAGCAGTTGTGTGCATTACCACACATTTTCAAGCAGTTATTATCTATCTCCTGTGTGCCACCAGCAGGCCGACCTCAGTGAGTAATCTCCATTATGCCCAAGCACTTCCAGGAACAGAAACCGCTGCGGCCCATAACGGAAACACGGGTGTCAGTCTGAACAATGTCACTGCCGCAGAACGAGCGCTTCCATTAGCCGGACCGCAGCGCGCCTCAAGGGGACCACAACTGGAGAACATATATGCAAGAGCTCCGAGAAGACAGAAAGGCGCTGTAGAGCAGAAAATTTGTTTGAAGGAGGACAGAAAACAAGGAGAACAACATCCAGCGTTATTGGATGGTGTCAGCGGAGCGGAAAGCACTTCATCTGATGAGATAGTTTGAAACGCACAGGCTCTCATCAAACTTCAAACGAGAGGATTGGAGACAAGAGCTGAAGGTGATGAATTCAAGGTCACCCGGCGTCACTTCACTTATTCCTTCAGATACTGTCAATGATAAAGTCCTGTCCTGCAGAGTAGGCTTCAAAACACATTCCCTCCTCTATCATTCAGAGCCTGTCCACTGGGAATAAAGCAACTCGGAGTGAATGAGGATGCCAGAGCTCTGCAAGACATTGATCGACAACAGACTCCTGGCTAGACAACTCTCAGCTGCATTACAAAATACTCCAGACATTATTCTGTCCTTATTTACTCCCAAAGCCCATGTTTTTTTTCATTCATGCAGCTCTTTTCCACGCAAAACAGCTACCTTTAAAGAAATAGTTCACCCAAAAATGAAAATAGGCTTAAAGTATCCTCACCCTCATGTCCAATAAATAGATGAATTCTTCATCAGATTTGGAGAAATGTAGCATTCCATCACTTGCTCACCAATGGATCCTCTGCAGTGAATGGGTGCCGTCAGAATGAGTCCAAACAGCTGATAAAAACAACAGTAATCCACAAGCAATCCACACCAATCCAGTCAATCAGTTCGCATCTTGTAAAGTGAAAAGCTGCATGTTTGTAAGAAATAAACCCATAATTAAGATGTTTTTAACTTCAAACTGTTGCTTCTGGCTAAAATATGAGTCGCCTATCCATAATATTACTTATTATCCAGATAACAATTCATCTCATCTGAATCAGGAGAGAAATATATGCACAGATCAAGCACTGTTTACAAGTTAAAATAGTTCTAAACACATTTGTAGGTTGATTTTGATTTGAGAGACTACAGGAGATGAAATTTTTCACTTATAGACTCATACGTTGACCAGAAGCGATGGTTTGAAGTTAAAAACCTTAATGATGGCGTTGGTTCTTACTGACATGCAGATTTTTACTTCACAAGATGTTAACTGATGGACTGGAGTGGTGTGGATTATTGTGATGTTTTTATCCGCTGTTTGGACTCTCATTCTGACGGCACCCATTCACTGCAGAGGATCCATCGGTGAGCAAGTGATGTAATGCTACATTTCTCCAAATCTGATGAAGAAACAAATTAATCTAGGCTACATCTCAGATGGTCAGAGGGTGAGTATGTTTTCAGCAAATTAATTATTAATTTATCAATAAAAGCGCTAAGAAAATCTCTGCATACACCAAAAGCTAGGCAGCTAAAGCCTGAGCTTATTAACTGTTACTCAGTCAATTATATTGCGGTTAGCAAATCTGCAGACTCGTCCATCCTTCCCTAATTAAACACGGTCACTATAATAGTATATGAGAAGACCCTTAATCATAAGCTTTGCAAACAGGAAATGACCGTTTGTAATTGCTGTATCCTGACCACAGCACACAGTTACACTGCACATAAAGGTATGAAAAGACATTAACCCTGCTCATTAAAAACTGCCCTTTTACAATACACACCAAGCTGATGAAGTCTTTTGTCATTCTGGATCACCGGAGCTCTCAGGCACGTGTCTTTTGAACCTGAACTTGCAGTGAGCAGAAATAAAACTGGTCCTTGTGCTGATCCCAGCTGTACTCCAGGAACAGTGACCCAATTTTCTCTATTAATACACATTCCTGGTCATATTGTGAGCGTTTAATCAATCTTTCATGAAAACTTTATGGTTGACGTCACCAATCTTTATGTTGAACCTCTCTTAGACCACGTCACATTAACAATTAGTTTAAAATAAAGTCACATCCATGATTTAGTTTTCTCATTGAATATGCTCTCGCCCAAAGAAATGTTGCATTATTAAAATGGTAAAATGGGCTGTGAATGCAAAGGTTTTCCAAACTACATTTTTTGGATATTTCCATTATAATATTAGAGTCAAGGTTATTTGCTGCAAAAACTGTTTTTCATTTGGTTACCGTTCAAATGTTTGGGACACTTTGAATTTTTCTGTTTATTGAAAGTAATTAATACTCTTATTTGGCAGAGACACACTAAATTGATGTTACAAAAATGTAGCAGTACAGACATGTATAATTATTTCTATTTTAAATAAATGCTGTTCTATTCATCAAATAATAAAAAAAAAGGTCACGGTTTCCAGATTTTTTTTAACACTGATAATAATATTAATAATAAATGTTTCTTGAGCAGCAAATCAACATATTAGAATGATTTCTAAAGGATCATGTGACTCTGAAGACTGGAGTAATGATGCTGAAAATACAGCTTTGATCACAGAAATTAATTACATTTTAAAATATATTCAAATAGAAAATATGATTTTTAAATTGTAATAATAGTTCAAAATATTACTGCTGAGCAAAAGAGATTCTTTCAAAAATAAAAAAATAACAAACATAAATAAAAACATATTTTTGATACTAAACTCTAAGTTTGAAAAAAACTTTGTTTAATCCTTAGAAACTGAATTAAAATGATTTTCTTTCTACACTCTCCAGTCTAGAAATATTATATTGCAAAAATTATTTTCCAAATAACACAGAAAGAAGGTCTAGTTCCTGCAGCTCAAACACAGTGCTATAGCAACACTAAGGTCATGGGTTTGATTCCCAGAGAATGCATGAATGCTAAAAAAAGCATCTGCTAAATGCATAAACTTCGTCACGGTCAGGAAAAGCAGCTGTTCCTTGTAGTCGACAAACCAATAAATCAATCTGAACTCCTACAGGTTTATGCAAAACGTTTGTTTGTAGAGATCTAATCTCTTCTCAGTAAGCTCGGAGTCCGTTTCTCGCCGCGTGAATAACTGGATAGAGGAAGTTTCCACAGACATGCCGTGAATCACTGTCCTGGGAAAATGGATAGACTCATTTTCATGTCAGTTGTTTTCTGATTGAAATTCAAAATATGCAAATGTGAGTCATTCATAACCTCGAGCTACCCGTCTGATACCACTAGGCCATGATGATGATGATGATGATGATTCACGGAGAGGACACGTTCCCAACCTGAGAAAATGACCATTCATACCCACTCATGGCCGTAGATGCCACTCAACCATCAAGAAACTCTTTCACATTCAGAGAAGTGTACTTCATTATGACTAAGTGTCAGCAACTCTTCCCGAAGCCCCCACAGTGAGATTTCTAGCCCTGAATGTGTTGATTCGTGCTCACAGAACTACAGTTCAGTCCAGAAGTCTGAGGCCGCTAGCAAAAACACTGCTGTGATTTGATACATCAAAAACATCTTTATACATGAACAAAACCTAATCTCCAGCATGACTGCAGCATCTTGAGATTCAGTGGAAGCAAGAACGCCTGACCTTTGCAAAAACGAATTTGACCTTTAACCTGAACTCTAACCTGTTTTAAAAATAACCCACTTTTTCAGTGTGCTCCAGTGTTATTTTAGTATCATGGAGATACTATAGTTTTTATTAATATTTTGTATTAGATTTTGTTTTCATTTTAGATAAAGTAGTAGTAATTTAGTTGATTTTGTTATTTTTATTAGTTTTTATGTCTATAGTATTTAGATAATATTTATTCATTTTTTATTTCCCTTTTACTTTTATTCATTTTAGTACATCAAGTTAAACTAAATAAAAATTAGAAATGTTGCCTTGGAAACTAGCTGAAATAAAGTTTAATTTTTAATATATATTTTTAAATATATAATTTAGTAATTTTGTTGTATGTTTTGCTATTTGTATTATATTTTTATTTCAGTTTTACTCTCAGTTGTATTAGTACATCAAATGAAAAATGTTGTCGAGGAAACTAGCTGAAATAAAATAAGTTACATTTTTTTATAGATTTAATTTTATTTCAAATAGTAAACTTTTTTATGGTTTTAGTTATAGTTCATTATAATAACCCTGATGTGGTCTTAGGCCTCTGGCCCCTTGTACATGTATTCATGCCATTTTATATGAAAAATGTAAATTATCCAAATGATCAAAAGCCCAAATAGAAAAGAATATTAGAATTATTTCTGAAGATCACGTGACACTGAAGACTGGAGTAACGATGCTGAAAATTCAACTTTGCATCACAGGAATTATTCAAATAGAAAACAGCTATTTTAAACTGTAAAAATATTTCACAATATTGCTGTTTTTACTGTATTTTGAATCAAATAAATGCAGCCTTGGTGAGCATAAGATAATTTTGACCTCTTGTACATGTCTTCACCTCATGACTTTTCATATGAAATATTTAAATGATCAATAAAAGTCCAAACAGATCCTGATATTGACTGAACAGAATATACTGATTCTGGTCATAAAGATGCAAAACATTTCAGATCAAAACAGGTTTTTATGTGTAACAGAAAAATGTACCCAAAAATAATAGAAAATACATAACATTTTGTTGTTAAAAAGTGGTGTATTAGCAGTCGTAGTTGTTCAGACACGCAGGGTTTGAGCATTAGAGATGCATTTGTGAGTGCTGGATAAATGGTGCTGTTAAAAGAAACATAAATGGACTCATCCTGACTGCTGTCATTTGGTAATGGCATCCTATTTGGCTTTCATCAGTGGCATTGACTGTCACACTGTATGCAAATCAAACACTAGACAAGTGTGCATCTATAAATGCACAATAAAATGGCATTTGGCATTGAAATTGAACAGCGCTCATGAAGATTTGTCAGCTCTTAGGACAAAAGCACAAGAATGAACATGAGTCACAGTTATTAGAGACAAACTGTTGCAAATACTCTAGCATTAGTTATGTTTATGTACAATGCATGTAAAGTGAACAAATTGTTCTATTGCTGATATTAAAAACATAAAAGGGTGCACAATGGTACTGTTTATCTAAAGGCTAAACTTCAAAATATATTAAAGCATTATTAAATTAAACTGGTATTGTGAATATATTTTTAGAGTTGAATATATAATATTTTGGGCTGTCGATTTAACATTCAATTATTTAATGCAAATAATTGAATGCATTATATATATATATATATATATATATATATACAGTATATATATATATATATATATATAAATACATTAAGTACCTTCATTTTTTTTCCTCGAAGGGTCTTTTCTGGCAATTTTAGCATTCGGTACTGAATTTCAAGGTTACTACAGGAACCATGTTGCAAACCACTCAAAATAATATATTTTAAAGAACAACATTGAACCTCATTGACTTTCATTTAATGGACAAAAACATTTTTCAAAATATCTTCTCTTGTATTGAGAAGAAGAAAGTTAGTTGGAAGGACATAATGGTGCGTAGATGATGAATCAATATTAATCTCTTTTAGCCACATTTGAAAAAGCTGAATTGTTTATGTCTTCGCATGGCTTCTTAAAAACAAAGATGTGACGCAACGGCCAAAAGCATCCGTTTTCATGTTTACACAGACATCAGAGCACATGCAACCCAAGAATAAGAACAAACTCAACTGAATGGGTTTCTGTGTTCAGCAAGTACACAACATCATACAAAACATACAAGATGATCCTTTCCAACGCAACTTATCTACTCTATTCAACGCTGTACTCGTTTGCCCCAATAACATGCCTTGAAGTGATAGTAAATTAACACCGCATTAATTTACTCACCCACATGCTTTTCCAAACCTTTCTTTTTCCAGCAATTTATAACTTATAATATTTAAAAAAAACAATGGAAACCGAATAACATTGGACCACATCGACTTTCGATAATGTTAAAATATCATCTTTTTGTTCCACAGAAGAATGAAGTGATATGATTTTGGAGCGAGTAAACAATGACACATTTTCCCTACAACTCTTTGTTTAAGGGCTTTTCTGAGCAGATATTCATATATGCAATTAACTGTGGGTAATCTGAATAATATGTCTGCATATCATGCATAATAATTCAAATAAAATCTATAATAACCCTTAATAATATCGTACAATATATACTTTTCAAAACAGAAATACGCAGCTGGAAAAACAGAAACATGCACCAAGGTGGATGAAATTCAAGAAATATGAATTTATCGAACTCATCTAGTTCAGTCCACAAGCTCTGATCTGATTTGGGTTGCCTGTACTATAGCGCTGTACTCACAGGACATATTTGTACAAACAAAACATCACTTTCAAGCCTTGGTTTGGTTAAACACCTCCATTCTTCTCCTTTAAACTCCCACCACAGAAACAAAACCAAACTGCAAAAAGCAGAAAAAGCAAACAGCACGCATCAGTTGGAAACACTTACCATAGTTCATCTGTAGTTGAGATTGTTCATTGCTTTTACTCTAGAAGGAGAAGGAAAATTCAGTGCGCTGTTCGGCGTTCCAACTCCATCCGATCCCTCAACAGGCTGCAGAGCTTCTGGAGTGCTGGCGGTACATTTGATGATACGAGCAACAGGCTTCGGCTCCCTCCCTCTTTACACACACATCAACAGCTCTGACATCAGAGGTGGGATGTGCCATTATTCTAAGAGCTTTTGAGAGATATCCATAGCAACCAACCAACCGGCGAAGGAAGGATTCCTTCTTTTCCAGCAAAAATAGCCAAGTGTCTTTGAACTGACAGCCACATATGCATCCCCTTCAGCGCTGGAGTGATTTTCATTGTGTCTTTAGCGTTTAGATATCATCTCAACATCTGCTGCAGGACTGTGTGTTTCTGGAGATGTGCTTGAAACAGAAACTGGAAGTTCATTTCTCAAACCAAACCATTACAGAAGTGTTGTGAAGATTTACTTTTTTTCCAATCGGAATCAAAATTGGCCGCATTTACTTTCTTAAATATTCAAGGTTTGGTATTCAAGTTAAGATCAATTGACAGCATTTGTGGAATTATGTTGATCAGCATACAAATTAATTTCCACTTGTCAAACTATTACTTAAAATCAATCAATCAATCAATCAATCAATCAATCAATCAATCAATCAATCAGGGTTAAAGTGAGACACAATGGAAGGAAATGTTAAAATAGTCACTGTTTAAATGTTAGTCACAGGCAGTATTGTAATTGTTAACTAAAATCATTACATATATTTTTTTGTTAGTTGAAATGAAGCAAAAATTAAATATCAATATTAAATGGTAAAATTAAATTAAAAAAACTAAAAGTTGAAACGATGCCTTGGCAACTAGACGAAAAAGTTAGTTTTAGTTGAACTAAAATTACAAAAAATCAATAAAAATAAATGAAGCAAAACTAAAATCTTTAAAAAAAAACTAAAGCTAATAAAAATTACAAGCACATTAAAAATTACTAAAATGTAAAAAAAAAGAAATTATTTATTTAAAATATCTGAAAATAAAAGCTGATACAAAATATGAACAAATATTACAATTGTATATAATTAATACCAAACTAACAGAAAATATTAAAATAAAAAGCTCATAGTACCAATAGCCTTGGGCAGCGCACCGACATATGGTGCACTAATAAATAATAAAAAAGCTCATACAAAAAATGAATAAATACTATAATAGAATATAATCAATACAAACGTAACACTGGACATGATTTTAGTTTGAAGATACACATCGTTTACTATATTAAACTTCTTTATTACAATCCAATTGCACTAAATGCAACACAACAAAGCCTTAAAAACAAGTCTGAAAAAGCTTTTCAGCTCAAGTGATATAAAGTTAATACAAACTTTCTGAAAAATGTATGGAAGTGCTTTTATAAAGTTATATATCACATTCATGCTTATAAATACTCCATAAAGCCTCACCATAACCTCACTGTAAAAAATGTCATGCGCTTTCATCTAATTATTATTTAGTAACTAGTTCCACAGAAATTGTACGTTCAGTCAATTTCTGACTTCAAAGTGTTGCCTGAATTGTTATTTTTTAATTGGCTCAACCTTTACTGAAGTTTTATAGTGCATGTGCACGTGATTTTATTAGTTTTGTCAACATTAGCATAACTAATTGTTGACTGGATTCATTCATTCAATGTAGACTTAATATAATATATCCTCTCAACACAGGCCAATCAATAAAATTAGCTCAACTAAAAAATTTTTGCCCTTCCAACATTTTGGTAATTGTAATTTTTACAGTGCTCCAATTTAGTTTCTTAAAGAAACACTACGCGACAAATGCTGTTGAATAAGCTGAACTTGTCCTGAACCCTTTAAATAAGTTTCCTTACAGTGAACGATTCATGTTATTCTGAGGACAAAAATAAATTTTAATCTTTCAAAAAACAGATTAACTGGCTTCAATTTTGAAATGACTTTCCTGAAATAGAGACACTTTTAACCAATCAATTCCTGATGAATTAAATCAAGTTTAATTGGGAAATACTTGGGTTGCATTATTTCATGCTGCCCCCGGCGCTTTGAAAAAACAACAAAAAGATTCGACAAACAAAACAATTATGTTTCACACCCCACAGCATTAGAAGAATTAACATTCAGAGCATTGATATCTACAAGCAACCTTAATGGTTCCTTCAGAAGCCATTTCAGTTACGAAGAGTCACAAACCAGCTGTCAGCAGATGATAAATGTTATTAAGTGCTTGTCATCTCCAAATCCACCTAGAAGACCAAGAGGGGAAAGAGTTTTGAACAAATATTTGAGAGGAGCATTCTTGGCTATGCTCGGCACGTGCAGTGATTGGCCGCAGGGCATTATCTCTGAAGCGCTGCTTGCGTTCGTGACCCTCGTTTGCTATTGATCCACCTGCGCTAAACAGTATCTGTGTGGCAGACGACAGCGGACTTTGAAAATCAAGAGCTACCAATTACTCTCAGATCATGGGTAATACGGCTTTTGGTGACAGTTCAAACAGCATGAGTGGAGATCGCTTTTATAGAACATCTTTAATGTTTTCTTTGATTTTTCTTCAGAAACATAATGGAGTTGTTTTTATGGCTGGTTGCTCTAAGTTTGATCACACAGAAAATGTTCATTATTCATGGTGCATGACAAGTTAGACATCAAAGTTTAGCAAAATAGTTGCACTACTCATAAATAATAATAATATTTCCTGAAGAGGGAAAAAGAGAAAACAACACTTTCTTCTCACCGAGCCAAAGAGAATTGAATCAATACCGTAAGATGAATTATCCATGTTGTAAATAATCAGAGACTTGTTCGGCTGCCTCGAGCCACCGGTGAGTGAAGGAACAGAAAATTGCTGAGACAGAGGCAATAAAAGAGGTAACAGGTCAAGTCATTGCAAGCCATCATTGAGATGAACGCCTCTGGGCTACTAATGCGTCACATGAGCTTTACTGTAATGATATCATATTTATCAAAGATAGCATGAAAGTTTACGCAACTTCTGCAACTCTGACAAAAATGAAATCAAGTCACTTACGCTGTTTCAGTGTTTAAAACCTGTATGACTTCCTTCTATCCCATATGCTGTTTTATACAGCGTGGCTTAGCGTGGAAATATATATTTTCATTTGAAAAATATATTTAATTAAAATTTTCAAAAAAACTATAAATACAATAAATATATATATATATATATATATATATATATATATATATATATATATATATATATATATATATATATATATATATATATATATATATATGTGTGTGTGTGTGTGTCAGGATCTGCTACTGTTCGGGAGAGAAGGAGCACGGAGACGAAGGAGGATTACAATAATAACAGACATTATTCATCTCCCCCCTCGCCGTACAACATCCAATAGGGAGGGGGTGGGTGCTCTGGAGGCCTCCAAGGACAGGGGAACTGGACGGAAGGCCTCCACGGCGGCGCCCGTTCCGGGACCCACGGCGGAGCAGGGTGCTCTGGGGTGACAATGACGGATCCGGGGACTCGGGCGGCCATGGCAGAGCGGGAAGTTTAGGCGGCCATGGCGGGTCAGGAGACTCCAGCGGCCATGGCATATGCCCCCCCCCCCCCAAAAGAAAATTCCCAGGGGGAAACTATGGGCTCTGGTGGGCACTCGTGTGGAGCGGGCACTTGGGGGAGCTCTGGAACCGCGGACACTTGGGGCGGTCTGGATGCATGGACACTTGGAAGCGATCTTGAGGCGCGGACACGTGGGGGCGTTGTGGCATTATGCTGTGTGATAAAACTGCACATTTTAGAGTGGTCTTTTATTGTGGCCAGCCTAAGGCACACCTGTGCAATAATCATGCTGTCTAATCAGCATCTTGATATGCCACACCTGTGAGGTGGATGATTATCTCGTGCTCACTAACACAGATTTAGACAGATTTGTGAACAATATTTGAGAGAAATAGGCCTTTTGTGTACATAAGAAAAAGTCTTAGATCTTTGAGTTCAGCTCATGAAAAATGGGGGCAAAAACAAAAGTGTTGCGTTTATCATTTTGTTTAGTATATATATATATATATATATTGGAGAATATTTATGTTTAGTTTGAACATTTATTTTAAAAATGGCCAAAAATGTGAATAAATATAGCTAAATAAAAAATTATCCAAATATGTTTATGTAAACACATTTCTTTAAAACTTCAAAAGCCAAATTATATTACAAAATGCACTTCTCATTTTATACATAATACATTCATTGTAAAATACTTTTTGAGTAAATGCAAAATGTATTTTAGAAAAAGAAAAGAAATTTAGTTTTATATATATTTTGGACAATATAAATCTATTTACATTTAAAATATATTTAAAAAAATTCTGGCAAAAAATTATAAATATAATTAAAAGTTATCAAAATATATTTATGTAAACATTATTTTGTTATAATCATCAAATGCCAAAATACATTAAAATATACTGTATAACTTCTCATGTCTCATTATCTTAAAACACATTTTAGGTCAAAAAAAAAAGTAAATATATTAATATAATATATTTATAAAATACACTCTCAAAAATGTTTCCATATGAGGGGAATCACAAAATAATACACAGTATTTTGGACTATGCGCTCCGAACAACTTTTAAGTCATATGATAAAGAACAGACTTAAGTTTAAGCTGGTATCCGTTATAATCTTGCCTCCAGCTGCTCGTTTGAGCCCCTGCCTATTCAACCTTCATTACATTACACCAATTGTTCAGGATACTCAGCCACAGATGATACCTAGATGAAGATTCTAAGTAAATGACCTGTTTATTGAACTATTACTTTAAGGGGTATAAAAGGCTATTTAAATGTGTACGATGAAAAGAGCAAGACTTTGTTAGTGCTTTGGCCGGGAACAGACCTCTTCTTCTGCTTGAACTCAGCAGTCAATGCCCACCGTGTGAATCTCAAAGCTTGATAGTGACGTGAATCAGGATAAGATCGATTGCACTTTTGAACTACAGGGATTCTTTATATGAAGCTGTTAATCGCTAAATATTTGAAACTGCATTGCAAAGACAAAGCGAGACAAAACAAGCATCCCAGTTGGATACATGACAGACACTCTCGCTGAGATAATGACTGCAGTGGAGGATAAATAGCACACATATGTTTTAATCGATGCCACTGTTTGATATTCTGTGCAGCGTGAGGGTTTGTTCAACAGGAGGTGAATCTCTGAAGGTAATCCAGGGTAGTTGATATGCAGAGCTGATGTTGCCTTTGCTTTTTATCTGCGTTACTCGGGGAAAAATCAAGACTGAACGCTCTCTTAGAGCTGAACTCTATTTGGCATCATTGCTTTCAGTCTTATGAAGGAATTTATAATTAATTTTGGGAACATTTCTCAGGCATCTTCATAAATCTGTCTGTCCAATTTGTTGACAACTCGTTAAAATATATTTCCCAGCAGGGATGGGTATCAATATTCTCATTTGATTCTGATTCTCAAACTCTCGACTCATTTGATTTTGATTTGATTCAGTTATTGTCCATTTTGCTTATGTTCAAGAGAAATTTCCCTTTCAGTTATTATACTGGAAACTGTCTAACTTTGTGCATTTCATATTAAAGCAATGTGGAAAACGTTTATAAAATCATAAACTGACGAACACTTCAGTTGAAATTGATTTAAAAACAGGCATAAATCTTTGCACATCTGAATGGATTAATAGCATATCCTGTAAAATATTAAGATGTTCCATCACAGAGATGAATCAGTGAACAGATTTGATCAATTCAAACAAGAACTGCTGTGCATCTTTTCTTTTTACTTTAATCTTTTTTTATTATCATCTCAGAAGCGTCAGGTGTTCATGAATCAGATTACACTGGAAAGCTGAAACAGTATTTTCTCGTAGAACATACTCCCATAATCTTTGTTTATTTAGGAAAGTCGTTCTGTAGGCTGCAGATGCTATATTGAATAATGGCAATAGCCAAAAATCATCTCGTCATAGGTCTGGCTCCATTTTGGTAGCATGCACTTTTCACCATCTAATCTGTTTCAGATAGAAAAAAACATGTTTTTTTCCCTATTTTGTAAAATATGCTTTTTCACTCATACATCCTATTACAGACATAAAAGGATTTGCAAACTGCAATTCTCATTAACTTGAACAGAGTTCCTGCAGTTTAGATGACTGTGGCATGCATAAGAGCACTATTGGATATTTCTGTCCTGTCTTGTTGTCCTGAACTAAACAACATAAGCTAATTAACTATTTGGAAACCAACCCGCAAAAATCCACTTTGCCATTATTGTGGCATTTAGGAGCACTTGTATTACATTACGTGTGATTTGAATGCTAATGAGGGACTATGGGATCTCCCTGACCACACTAAAGGCGGTAGTTTGGTATCATTATTGTGACATTTTGATCGATATACATGCAGACAACATGCAGGGAACAGTAACGTCTTCCACAGCGGAGCTGTACTGGCAGTAAGTGAAAGATAAGCAATTCAGTCATAGAGTACCTTCAGGAATAAACTTTATTTTGTCAGCTTTCATGAGTACATTAGCATATAGAACAAACATAAAAGCCACCATAATTTGGTTTGCATGGAGTTTGTAAACAATGTGATGAATTTTAGGCAAATGCTGTTATGTTTTTATTTTTGAGCACAAGGGTTTATCTTCTGAGAGACAGCAATTGATTTCTGCACAGTGGATTAGTTATCTTTTTTAAATACTGTAATGCTGACAAAAAGAGAAAAATCATATTTTGTGCATAAAAACTTGGATGAGTGTACTAAAGATATTCATCTGAGACAATAATTGGCTGAGACTAAATTAAAAGCACATTATAAATGTAAATACAATTGTAGAATTAGTTTGCTTTCTTATTTTTGCATGCAACCATATATTCATAACCCTAATGCTAAACCTCAAATCAGTTATAATAGTAATAATAATAATAATGTGCAATGTTTTATTATTGTTTTGTTAGTGGTGCTTGCTAATAACAATAAAAACAAAGTAATCATAATTTGTATTATTATTAATATTAAGCGCCTAACAATAACTAACAACTAACAACAACAATACAGTATACTGTTTTTAGTTAATAGTGGTGCTTATTAAGTATAAATACAATGTTATTAGTAAGTAAAACTAACAACAACAAAAATACTAATAATATTATATTGTTATGTTCATTTATAGTGGTGCTTGCTAATAAAAATAATAATAATAATAACCACCATCATCATCGTCATCTTTATTATTTAGTGCTGGACAACAATTAATCACATCCAAAATAAAAACAATTGTGTACATAATATATGTGTGTGCGCTGTGTATATTTATTGTGTGTATTTAAAGACATGCACATACAGTATATATTAGAAAATATTTACATGTATTTACATGTATATATTTATATTCATATAATTTATATATATATATATATATATATAATATATATATATATATTTAATATATAAGCATAACATATTTTCTTAAATATATACATGCATGTATATGATGTATGTATTTATATATATATACATAATAAATATACATAGTTCACACATATATATTATGTAAACAAAACCTTTTATTTTGGATGGGATTATTATTATTATTACCGAGACACTATAAAATAACATTATTATTATTAGCAAGAACCACTATAAATGATTAATATTATTATTGTTCTTGTTGAGAGAACTGTTGTCCTAATACAAAAGAGTGTGCTATATTCAGTGTGCTAATGCTCTGTATTGTTCAACAGCACATAAGATATTGTCAAGTGTTTGACTGAAACAACTGATGATGCGTGCTGATTGTAAAAGTCAAGAGCATTAGAAATCTGAAAAAGGTTAACTAAAGATGAAGCACTGGCACATCACAAGCCCTTGCAAACCCGTGTGCTGCCTTGAACCGTACGCTCCAATCACAAAATGAGATGGAAAATGCCAAACTCATTACAGGCACGTCGGAATGGAGTGCATGATTTATCTGTTCACCGGTCTCGCCGTGTCCTCTCTTAAATACAGTCTTAATGACACGATTAGCAGGCGATATGAATGCTTGGGGCGGTTCCACAGAAACAACAGTGGCTCCATCGGCAGAGACACACGATTGGCATACCAGATATGACTGCTAGTTCCAAGAGGAACGGGATCTGCATCTCTCAGTGATAGCGAGTATTAGTATTCCTCGTCCAGCCTGTCTACACAAAGGACTTTTGTCAGCCAAAACCGTGAGGGGAAGCGCAGAAGAGCCTGGTAATCTGTTTATAGCATCACACCTCAATATCTTTCTCCCCCACCTCTACCACTTCACACCTTCTGTTGTAGATCAGGGGAAAATCACGAAAGGAATAGGTCACTATAAAACAAACATGCTGTCATTATTTACTCATTCCCATGTCATTCCCAACCTGTGTGGCTTTCTTTCTTCTGTGGAACACAAACGGAGATGTTTTTTGGGTCACTCTTTGCATGCAGCTGCAAGAAATGGAGACTCATAAGCATCATAATCATATTCATTCTCCTCTTCTGAAGCTATATGATAATGTTTCAGTGAATAACTATTTGATTTTCTCTATTTCTCACACAAAGGTACAGTATCATTGGCTTCAGAAGAAGGTTGTGTACTGGTCATATGGATTACTTTTGTGGTGCTTTTTAAACTTAAAAGCGCCAAAGAATTAATCTCCAATCATATTTTGGTCTTTAGATAATACTTGGCTGTAAGTGTGTGGGAATTAGTATTTTTTTGTTGTCTGTTTTTTTATCTGCCAAACAGAGATGTTATCATTGCTCATTATAATTTTAATAATAATTAATTTTGTTGATAGAGTGAATTGGTGGGTTTTTGTTAAATGTGAGCCAAAATTATCACAATTAAAAGAACCAAAGACTTAAACTTCAGTCTGTGTGCATTGAATTTATTTAATACACAATTTCACAATTTGAGTTGAATTACTAGAATAAATGAACTTTCCACGACATACTAATTTATTGAGGTGCACCTGTACAAGCGTATAACTTGCTGTTGTAGACGCACACAGTCAATGCGCTCAAATATTCACAGACCGTTCCAAAATGGCGGATGGCTTACGTATCGTGGCCCATAGAAACAGTCTATAATTAGGCATCTAGGTATATATATATATCTATGGAGCATACTAAACTTCAGCCGCCAAAATTTGCTTTTGCCGGCGCATTCCCTTCAAAGTACGGTTAATCCTCTGCGTCTTCAGCTGCTCAGATATTCAGGAGTAAATGACGACTGCTATATTCATATTACATCCACAACAAAACACCTCATCGCTTAATCGGAGACATCTTGTCTTCCCCTGCACCGGAGGCGGACAGTCGTCTCGAGCTCACTCAGGGCAGGTCTAAGGTAAGACGGTCTTGTCAGTCAACCTATCATGGGAGTAGCCTGTACAAACTACGTCATTCTGACAGGCACCTCAGAACAGCCTGATTTGAGAAGGGGGTTTAAAAATAGGGATAAAAAAAAACCACTGTGCTGGAATTGATCATTTTAGGATGTGTACACACACTTCAACCACACATTTATCTTCAAACAACTTGTAAAGTGAACTTTGCATCCGATGACCCCTTTAACAACAACAATAATGAATCATTATTATAAATTATTAATAACAACAACAACAACGATAATAATCATAACTATAACAGTGATAATCAATAATAATGGTCTGATTTAAAGTGAAGGTTTTTATTGAAGCTCTGATTTGGGAGATGCCCAATCATAGTTAAGAATGAATTATTTGATGATTCTCTCTTTATGGATCCATAATGAAATGAACGGCAGGAAGTGCTGAACTGAGTACTAATCTACTCACTGACTGTGCTAATACAACAAAAACTTTCATCGTTAAGGCCTCATTTGCATATAAAGTGAGTCCTGCGTTTGCTTATCACGTGCATTAACAATCCCAGAAGGTGTATGAATGCCGTATGAATAAGTGTTATTAGCACTCGGGATCTCAAACAGACCTCGTGCAGCTTAATTCTTTCCAAATTAAACATACTTCAGCTCTACAGAGAGCAGTAGTCCGTCTGCAGCATGCACGGCCATTGTAATTGTAATAAGCATTGAGCATGGCAGAATTAATCCCGCATCTAGGCACTTGTTCAAGCAGAACAGATTGGGGATGAGAAGCCAAAGTCCAAAACTCAGCTAAATTGAATTTCCGGTTCAAACAAACTGGTATCACAGGTTTATTCTAACATAATTCCTGAGGAAGTCTGTTCAGTTGAGAAAACCGCCTGCTAAACAGCATGTAACCATGATTTGCAGAGCAGAAAAGTTAGTATAAAGCATTCTGAAATAGTCTAGTTTGCAAGTTCAATTTATTTTTTACATACAGGACTGCATTTGCATGGAATTTGAAGAAGAAAACGCAACTGAGACGAACAAGCAAGAACGAACTTTAAAATAAGGGTTTGCCCAAAAAGTAAACCCTTATTTTCAATTAAGTATATGTGTTTGTTTCTGCATGGGAACAAATTTGGAGAAATGTAGCATTACGTCACTTGCTCACCAATGAATCTTCTGCAGTGAATGGGTGCCGTCAGAATGAGAGTCAAAACAACTGATAAAAACATCACAATAATCCAGAAGACAAACAATTAACATCTTGTGAAGAAATAAGCTGCATGTTTGTAAGAAATAAATCCATTATTAAGACATTTTAAACTTAAAACCGTTGATTTTGGCCAAAATGAGAAATGTATCCATTATAACAAGTCCATCTCCTGTTGTCCTCTCACATTAAAATCCACAGACATATTTTTTCAGAAGTTTGGACTGTTTTGACTTTTAAACGGTGCCTGATCTGTGCATATTTCTCTCCTTATTCAGATGAGATGACTTTTTCATTGGAGAAAGCAATATTATGGATGGAAGATTCATATGTTAGCTAGAAGCAACAGTTTAAGTTAAAAAAACATCTTAATGATGGATTTATTTCTTACAAAAATGCAGCTTTTGCATTCACATGATGTTAATTGATGGACGGGAGTGGTGTGGATTACTTGTGGATTTTGTGATGTTT
>QVTF01020377.1:672500-728265 GCA_003573665.1 Oxygymnocypris stewartii | reverse complement strand
GTGTGATTTTTCACGCCGCTCGTGCACAATTAAAAGCACTGTGCTTCAGTCGTGTGCTTATAAGCGCTCCGTTTGGTTCATACGTGAGGTTAGGCTTATAAAAGCGCCAAAGGCACGATTCAAATAATTAATAAATAGCCTGATTCTAGGTTTCCATTAACTGTGGTATACATTTTTTGTGGGGGGGTGGGGACTTGCTTTGGTTATTGGGGGGGGGTTACCTCCCCCAATCCCCCCCACAAACTACGGCCCTGACTGAAACGAACCATTGGAGAAACGCTAATTAAGCGTCACTGTGATGTTAGCCCTACAGTTTGCCTGATTGAGCTGCATGAGTAATTATGGTGTGGTAATGAGGTAATGCTCGTGTGCACCTTCTGGAGCTGCAGGGTGACGTGGGATCCGGCCAGATCAAAGCGCTGGACGGCGTGAGGCAGACAGTAACCCTCGAATACAGGAACACAGTGACTGACGCCGTCCCCAGAGTCCAGCACCACGCCTGAACACACACACACACACACACACACACACACACACACACACACACACACACACACACACACACACACACACACACACACACACACACACACACACACACACACACACACACACACACACACACACACACACACACACACACACACACACACACACACACACACACACACACACACACACACTAAATTATGCAGAAGCGTAGCACATTAAACTCAGGCAAGGAGTGGGTGACAATATCATAATTTGTGATTTAATTAGCTTTTCATCAACTCCATTTGAGAGCCCTTGGTGTACTGCTGGAACCTCATCACAGGGATCCCTTGGGAAAAATGGCATGTGACCCCACCAAATAGCATGTCCTTATGATTAGAGATACACCAAAAGTTTGGCCACTGGAACATGTGACAAAAACTAGAGAAAAAGCAGCGTTCCTGGTTTAATTACACCCAAACATGGAAATGCTGTCATTATTTACTCATGCTTTTCCAAACCAGTGGCAGTCTTTATTCAAAATATCATCTTTTGTTTACCTGATCATGTTTGTTTCCAAACAGCTGACGGTAGCTATGAGTTTCCCATACTATGAAAGTCAATGGCTACCGTCAGATGTTTGATCACCAACATTCTTCCAAATATCTTCCGTGTTCAGCAGAAGACCAACTAATGCAAGAAAACCGCATTTTCATTTTTGGGTGAACCGTCGCTTCAACACGGTAAAGGTGTGACTGTAAAAGCAGGAATCCAACACTGGTGTTAATTTAGTTACGACCAAAAATATTCGTCAAATTTGTCTTTTATGCCAAAAATCATTAGGATATTAAGATCATGTTCCATGAAGATATTTAGTAAATTTACTACCGTAAATATATCAAAACTTAATTTTTGATTATTAATATGCATTGCTAAGAACTTCATTTGAACAACTTTTAAAGATGATTTTCTCAATATTTAGATTTTTTTGCACCCTCAGATTCCAGATTTACAAATATAGTCCGATCATAAACATTATTCAGCTTTCAGATCATGCACAAATCTCAATTTCGAAAAATTGACCCTTATGACTGGTTTTGTGTTCCAGGGTCACTCACAAATATGATAAAAACTAAAAGTTAGATTTGAGACCAGACTAAGACTGAACCCTGCTCGACACAGAGCAGTAATAAGTGCACAGCGGAGCCTGACTGACCGGTGGTTCGTCCCGAGGCGTAGAGCGCCAGAACGGCCTGCAGGGCCACGAAGGCGAGCGGGACGCTGAAGGCCTCAAACATCAGCTCCACAGAGCGCTGGCGGTTCTGCAGCGGGTTCATGGCAGCCTCGGTCAGCAGCACCGGATGATCCTCTGGAGACACACACAGCTGCTGGAACGCGTGACGCCAGATCTACAGCACACACGCACGCGCACACACACACACACACACACACACACGTTGGTTTTTATGGTTTACGGGGACTCTCCATAGGCGTAATGGTTTTTATACTGTACAAGCTGTATGCGCTATTGCCCTACACCTACCCTACACCTAAACTTAGCCCTCACAGGAGACGGTGCATTTATACTTTCCCCCCAAAAAACTCACTCTGTATGATTTATAAGCGTTTTAAATTATGGGGACACTGAAAATGTCCTCATAAATCACCTTCTCCTTGTAATACCTGTCATTATACAAATGCATTTCCTCATTTCTCACAAACACACAGTTTTGACACTAATATAACTTCATAGATCCATTTTACAAAAGGTTTTTTGACACAATGCTACTCCATACATGCTTGGGTCAAAATGACCCAAATATGAAACTAGGATTTTAGAAAGGGTTACATCTCTTAAATTGTAAAAAAAACAACAACAAACAAAACTTATTTTGAGGGTCTCAGAGCATTTGTTTGAAAGTTATTTTTTTAATTGCATCTTTCTTCTGGGTCAAAATTACCTGAATGTGTTATGTAGTATTAGTATATATTTATTTAATGTGATGTGGGTTAACGAATGATCATCTACTCTCCAATAGCACCACCCGCCTGCTGAGGCGTAGTGACCGGACTCACCATCTCCATCTCATCCCAGTTGCTCACGATGCCGTTTCTGATGGGATACTTCAGGGTCAGCACTCCTCTCATGTGCTGCGCGTCATGCCCCACATACAGCTCTCGGTCCACACAGCCGTTCATTACCCCCTGCAACACAGCGCAGACCAACAGAAGGTCAAAATTATACATTTTTATTTTATGCCAAAAATCATTAGGATATTAAGATCATGTTTCATGTAAGTTTCCTACCATAAATATATCAAAACTTAATTATTCATTAGTAATATGCATTGCTAAGAACTTAATTTGAACAATTTTAAAGATGATTTTCTCAATATTTAGATTTTTTTGCACCCTCAGATTCCAGATTTACAAATATTGTCCAAACCATACATCAATGGAAATATCATTTATTCAGATGATGCATAAATCTGAAATATGTACCCTTATGACTGGTTTTGTGCTCCAGGGTCACATGCATGCAGTGCACTCAGGTAAAGCAGGAGAAAGCGTGTACCTCATATTTGGGACGGCCGATGACGGTGGGGAACACTGTAGCTGGAAGGTCCTGGTCTGCAAAGCCAGCCTTCATCAGTCCGGAGCCCGTGTCCAGCACGATGGGCGTCTTATAATCCCTCATCTAACAGAGAACAGACACACAGCCGTCTGTAACAGAGACTCGTATAATAGACACTCTCCTGTGAACGAGCGCAACTACACCAGAGCGATAGACCAGGTCATTTTCAATATTTCATGGGGTTTTGATGACATTAATTAGGATTATGCATTTCTCTTTTGGTGTGAAACGGCCTTTACAGTAGCCAAAACTATACATTTTGAGTTTGTTACTTAAAACATAAGCAAGTCCAGATGACAAATAGTAACAATGCATTACACGCTTACTTTATAGAGTAACAATATTTTAACGCAACATTGTAATGCATTACTTTTAAAAGTCTTTCACACATTCTCAGATGCATGCATCTCCTTTAAATATCTGATCATTAAATGCAATTAATTACACGCCACATGCCATTACCAATCAATAAAGTCCTAAAGAAGTGGCACACATACTGCAGCCCAATCTGTATTTACACTACAATTACAACTGCACTAATCCAAGATGGGTGTCTTGAATATATTTTGAATATTGCAGTGTTTGGATTTAATTTTTTTAAATATGCAAATGTATTTAAATAAACTAAAACCACCATTCATTGAAATGGCCGTGGTTCAGAGCCAGCTTTGTTTGGAATATTTGTTAAATATTGTGTCAAAAACTCACAACATAAGCAGATGATTTGCAATAATGCTGATATTTAGTGCAAGACAGCACTTGCTCATGTGACAACGCTGTATCTTATAGAATTGTATAACACGCCATACAGGGGCATTTTAGCACCATGCTGAATTTCAGTGACTACATTGCTTTTGTTGGTGTGACTTCACTATTGATAAAACGATTATAATTATGATATGAGTGTGTGGTACGCCACTGGTGTCTCCCAGTGTTTTCTGAGGAGCTGCACCTGTCTGCTGGACGCGTGGCGCGGAGAGGGCGCTCTCATGGATCCGTCACAGTCCGAGCTCCCTGGGCTGTCTCTGCCACATAGCACTGCCGTGTTGTTGTTGTTGTTATTGTTCTGCATGAGCTGTAAGGGAACGACTGACTCCTGTGCTTCACAGTCTGATGGACGTCTTTCCTCTCGCTGACAGGCGCGGTCCTTCGGCCTCCGCGACACGATCGAGACGCCTCCAGGATCAAACGCTCCTCGCACATCAGCACAATCCTGAGTCGAGCACGCGTCACCTGTCTCCAGCAGATCAGACGCTTCATCCTCTGAATGCTCCGGACACACGTGTGCGCTGGCCGGGAGTGACTGGACTGCACTGGACTCTTCCGGTTTTCCAGAGAAACCGTTCGAGGTACTGTGAAAACACCGAAGGGATTCGGAGTCAAGTCGCCCGAGGCTCGCGGTAGAAGCAGGCTCAGAAGTCAAACTCGCTGGATTTGGACTGGTGCACTCTGCGTTTAAACCCAAATCAGAAGAGGTTTTCTCAGTGTGTGTACGCGGAGGTTTGTCCGTATCTGTACGCGACTGGAGCCCACAGCTCCTCAACAGCTCGTCGTCTAGATCTCTCAGTGTCGAGTTCCTCTCCATGACCGAACACTTCACAACTTTGCTCGACCTCTTCTTCACCTTGTCCTCCACGCTCCTCTCCTTGACCGGGTCCGGCGCCGGGCTCTCAGTCTCTCTGCACCGCAGTGCCTCCAGCTTCACGTGCTCCTCCGTAATTTGCTCCTCGAGAGCTTGAATGCATCTCAGCTCTCGAAGGATCCCGCTTCGGTGTTCCTCAGGACATCCCGTGTCCCACTGCACAGGCCCGTCACGCGTGCATGGACTTTTATCGTATAATCCCGAGGCGTCCTCACAGGATCTCAGCGTCTCCAAGTCAGGGGAAGTGAAGTCACTCTGAAAGACAGCAGCGTCCAATCCCATCACGCCAGACTCAGCCAGCTCTCTTGGGGACATCTGGAAGGAGAAGTGCACAGTGAGGCTCAGAGCAGGGGGGGTGGGGGGGGGGGATAAACAATGTCTAAAGAGCAATTTCTGAAGGGCCAAAGCGTGTACACAGTGCGATATTGAACAAAATTATATCTCTATATTTTATGATTTGTTTGATAATGAGACGATACTTTGCCGAGTGTGTTATTGTGTTGATAATACAATGTATTATCTCGTGCACTGTTTAACCCCTTCATCACCACAGGCTAATGCATGTGTGCACACTCCGTAGGTGTTTTGTTGGGTTTTTGCAAAATACTCGATATTGTCAAATTGCACATCGTTAAAACAACAATTACAGTATTAAATCGCAGACGATATACATCACACACCCCTAGTGTCAAGTTGCATGACCAATGCAACATGTATAATTTATTAAAAGTAATGAAATAGATTCTTTTTATTCAATGTATTTATAGTTTAATTTATATATTGGTTTAGCATTTAAAAATGCAATTAAAATGCATTAAATGTGTTAATTTGAACAGATATTAATGCATGCAATTTCAGCAATACATTTTTTTAAAGGATTTTTTTTTTGCCGTTTTAACATAACTATTTGCGCTTGTATTTTTAGTATTGCACTTTAATAAAGAAAATTTACTTCCGATGTAATAATCTGTAGAATTACTACATCACCCCTGAACGATGCCGTCACTGAATTCAATAATGAAATACCTTTAACTGAAAATGGTGTTTAATCTTATCATTTTATATTGACACTATTTTCCTATTTTGATATTGTGCAGTTGCTTTGACACACTTTGTATTGTTAAAAGCGCTATATAAATAACGGTGGCTTGACTTAAAAAAAAAAAAAAAAAAAAAAAAAAGATAGAAAATAATCAAAAAAAATAACCCTCAGATAGGGTGGGTGTTACGAAAGGGGGGGCTTTAGATCAGATGTAGCACAAAGTCTCCTAGCTATAAAAAAAACAGTCCCATTCTCGTATTTATCGGACTGTAAACAAACCTGGCCGCTACTACTACAGCTATTTGATTAATGGACCCAACACAGAGAGTTTTGACTGTTAAAATGCAAGACATGCCAGTCAAAGCAAAGCACAAGGTCCATAGACGTGTTTTTAAAAGCTGAACGTGAGCGCTGTTTGATAATGATGCACCATGCGCCAGAAGCTGCTATAAAGACCTGAGACGAGAGAGCAGCATTAAGAGACGTCCATAGCGCGTTTACATTGAGATACAATGGAAAACTGCAGAGGCGTGAAAAGTGAATGGCCCTACTAAAAGCTACTTAGCAAATACAGATGGCAAAGTATCGAATATCACATTAAACTAAAAATCGCATTGGCTATAACATATTCTAAAAGTTGACTGAGAAAACAAAAACATGTCTTTAGATCAGATATAAATGACTTCAGAAGCAATTTCACCACAAATACAGATGTGATGCCACCACCACTTATGGTAAGTTAAAACAACTTGAATAGCAATAAACAATATGATCATCTAGTCCTCTATTAAACCAACAAAAAAAAAAATGTCATCATGCAGTGCTGCATTCTTAATTGCACGGGACGTTTGTGTCAAATATAACAATTAAAAATGAGTTTGTGAAATGGACTGTGCTAGATTATTGCTATAGTAGCATACAATTAATGCAAGAAAGCCTTTGCATTTTGCAACGGCATTTAAAAAAAACTATGTAACAATTAAAATCTATTTTCATATCTGGTGCGTTCACACCAGCATCTGAACTTCGGCCAATATTTTACACCGCGTTAACCAATCAGGAGCTTGCTCTAGTAGTGACGTGGTTAAGATGTAGCGAGCGGAGGCAGAAATCCGAAACAACAACAACAGAGGACAGAATCATCGTCGCTGTATGTGGTGGATACCCGGAGCTGTACGATACATCTTCATACTTTTATAGAAACGGGAATAAAAAGGAACTTGCTTGGAAGAAAGTGAGTGAGGTCGGACAATCTGGTAAGTTGTAAAAAAGACGCGGTTTACGCAATTTGAGCTATAATCAACGCCGTTTTTCAGCCTTCCATAGCATATAAAGCACAGCTACCCTCTCAACTAAACCCACGTCAGCCAGTTCCCAACGAGACTGGACCGGCCTGGCACAAACTCACGTCTGTCGTGAAGTGAATTTCACATGCGAAACATTCAGTACTCACCGTAATGAGCTGGTGTCTCAACAGTTCATCCAGCACCTCCTCCTGCTCAAACACACTCTCCTCCTCCTGAATAATCATTCAGAGTAGGGTTTAATGGCATGTGTATTCACAGCAGAAATGCTCATTACAGGTCTTTAGGTTCAGTATGCATGTGTAGAAAACAAACTAATTAGATTGATCATGGAATCACTATTTTTTTCCCCATCGATGCATGATTTAACAAGACATTATACAGAACACATTCCATCCATCGACCACAACAGCTTTGTGCTTGGTATTTAAATGCATTTTGGCGCTCGTTGATGTCTGTATAGTTCACTGACGTGATGCTGAAGACACACCTGTAGTATCTCAGCGGCTCGGTCTAGAGTCTCCTCCACCTCTCTCAGCTCTTGTTGTTCTCTCTGAACCCAGAGAGACACGTCCAACCTACCCAACAGAAGAACACAAGCCCTTAGAAGCAGCACCTGAAACACACAGAGCATGGAGCCGTGGTACTGCTCACTGCAGTGTGCGATTAAAGAGTTAACAAAATATACAAATTAACTGAACACGTCCTCATCTACAGGCAATCTGAGATGTAGTTTTTTTCTTCATCAGGTTTGTATAAATGTCTCTGCATCAGTGTCTCAGCAATGGATACTCTGCAGTGAATGGGTGCCGTCAGAATGAGAGTCTTCTCCAGATGTTAACTGACAGACTGGATTGTGATGTTTTATCAGACTCAGTCTTTTATCACTGCAGAGTATCCATTGCTGAGACATTTATACAAACCTGTTCCATCAAGAAACAAGTTAGTAAACTTGAACTAATGTTTTAAAGTCTAACCGTTCGTAAGAGTCCTGTCTGAGATTGTGCAGATCAAACGTGTCCCAGAGAAGAGAAGGATCCCCATCCACCGTGCAGCTGGGCTGGTCTTCATTATCCGTTAATGTACTGGACAGAACATGTCCTACCGTATCCAGCTCCGCCTCCTCGAAGCTCTCCTGACTCTGGAGCGGAGCGGATCCCAGCGCCTCCGTCGGAGAGGGCTGATCTCGAGCCGGGTCTCTGGAAGAGCTGGGCGTGATGGTGACCATATAACAGTCTTCCAGGTCATCTATCGGGAGGCTCAGCCAGGGGTTCTTGGGAAGCGTAGCGGAGCGCTTCACCTTGATCTCGAGGTTCAGAGAGTCCGAGGTGATTTTGGGAACGATCTGAATGCTTGTGCGAGTGGAGTCCCTCTTTAAACTCAACCCTAGCTCTTCACGAGAGTCTTCAGAATCAGATACGCTCGCAACGTTCTCCTCGTGGACCGGTCCAGACTTGAAAGCGTTGACTCCGTTTCCCAGAATCCTCGGCAGCGGCTCTCTTCTGCTCCTGCTAGCCGCTCCATCGAAGCCAGAGTCAAGGGAGCTGAGAGAAGCAGGTTTGCCTGCAGAAGACCCCAGAGCGGATGAGATCTGGTGATCTGGAGAGGGCCACTTGGCTAAATCAAACGGAGAAACCGAATGAGTCTGAGGCAGGCCGCAGGAAACGCGCTCGTCCTCGGGGGAAGTGATGTCAGAGGTCTTGAGGAACTCGTACTGCCACTGGAGGGCAAGCTGAAGGTCGTGAAGGGGAACGGCTCCAGGTGAGGTCAAGAGTCTCCTCAGAGTCATGCATCTGTGGACGGTCGAGTAAACGCGCTTAAACAGAAGCTTTGATTTCACAATTCTTAATATGTGACCCTGGAGCACAACACCAGTCATAAGTGTCCATTTCTCGAAATTGAGATTTATGATAAATAATGTAATGTATGGTTAGGAAAATATTTGGCTGAAAATCTGGAATCTGAGGATGCAAAAAAAACTAAATATTGAGAAAATCATCTTTAAAGTTGTTCAAATTAAGTTCTTAGCAATGCATATTACTAATCAATAATTAAGTTGATATATTTACGTAGGAATATCTTTACGGAACATGATCTTAATATCTAATGATTTTTGGCATAAAATAAAAATGTGTAATTTTGACCCATACAATGTATTGTTGATTATTGCTACAAATATGCCTGTGCTGTTATGACTGCTTTTGTGCTCCAGGGTCAAATTTATATAATGCACAGCATTTTTCAACCAACCAGTAGACCATTTTCATGTTTACAGGGTTCGAGAAGCAGAAGTTATCATAGTTAATCTTCTATAGTAATGAACATAAATTACCCCAATAACAAAAGATACACAACAGCATTTCTGACTTTCCAAAAGAGGGCGAAACGAACAAAAACGGAAGAGAGAACATGTCCAATTTGCTGTTACTCCAGGAGATAGAATTTTCTGTTTACTTTGTTTTATTAAATTAGTCAGATGTATTTAATTGACAATGTTATGGCAATGCATTACTTGACTGTGACAACTCTTGCCAACCTGTGAAAAAAGGCCCCTTTTTTGTTTCTATCATCATAATTTTTAAGTCGCTTTGGATAAAAAGTCTGCTAAATGTGATTAAACCATTTAGTAAGATGCTTTTTGGTAGTTATCAGACTATTGTGTGCATGCATGACATTGTTAGTATTGCTGATAGGGGTGCAAATGGTTTTCTGTGGCCAGTTTTCAGTTTCATCAGCAATGGATGCTCTGCAGTGAATGGGTGCCGTCAGAATGAGTGTCCAAACAGCTGATAAAAACGTCACAGTAATCCGCAAGTAAATCCACGCGCTGCAATGTTAACTGATGGACTGGATTGTGATGCTTTTATCAGCTGTTTGGACTCTTATTCTGACGGCACCCATTCACTACAGAGCATCCATTCCTGAACAAGTTCTAATTTTTGGGTAAACTACTCAATGCATTGAGGTTTCTTACCACCACAGCACAGCAAGGCTCCACATTGAACAAGGCTGCATGCCCCTAATGCATTGAACAATTCACATGTTGATACATGTTTGCATGCTAGCCAAGTGAGCCAGAGTTTTCTCTGTGTACCTGTGAGACAGCTGCGTGCCAGTGTGCCGAAGGTGCGGGTCGGTTATAGCGTTAGCGAGATGCGCCAGCTTGACCAGCTCCGGCACCTCGGGGCAAGGGTTTCTCCTGAGGAAGGTCTGGACTCCTCTCCTACAGCTGGACAGGTCCGGGGACCGGCGGACCTCACAGTGTCCACTCCACAGCAGCTCCTGCAGGAGGCTCTCGCGCAGCACTGCACCGTACCAGCTCTTACACTGCAGAGAACAGAGCACCGCTCGGCTTACACACGGAGTCAAGCAACTAATACCACACAACAGGACCCCGGTTTGGGTCTCTTTCCTTGACCTTGTGTAGATCGTGTCAAACGCCACACTGTTAATCCGTCTAATATGATAAATACACTGTATATGAAATACATTTCATGCTACATACACATTTATGCACTTAATAAAAAATAAACACCCTGAAATTGTACTTAAACTGGTAAACTTAAAGTCTGCTAAACCGGAACAGCTAGTTTTGTGCTTAACGCGCTTTAATTGTGTGGAAGTGGTCCAATTAAAGATATTTGATTGTGCTAAAGTGGCATACTTTAAATAGCTTGCATTTAAAGACTGATATTACTTATAATCCTAATAAGAGTGACATTAAAACACATTTTAGGTTCATTATGAAATGTGCATTGTGCACTAGTCCTTCAAAGGACTAGTTTAATTATAAGATGTGTCCCTGGAGCACAAAAACAGTCATAAGCAGCACAGGGATATTTGTAGCAATAACTAACAATACATTGTATGGGTCAAAATAATAATTTTCTCTTATGACCAAATATCCCCCAGCGGCTTGTGCTCCAGGGTCATGTGTAGCACATACTCTGTTACAGGTGTGATGGAAGTCAGACACGGTTCTCAGAGTCCGGTACAGATGCTGAACAGCAGAGCAGAGGTTCTCCTTCAGTCGGGCCAGATCCTCCAGCCACGGCTCCGCGGGCTTTCTCTCACCGAGCGGAACCGTCTCCGCTAACGTGTGCATGACGTCCTCCGCGCGACGAACCAGCGCCTGCTCACACGAGATTCGGTCACACTTACAATTAAACAACTATAATTAATTTGATGGCATGTGTGAACATAGAACGTGAAACAACTCCCAGGCCGGTGTTGCCACCTTGTGGACGAACTAATTAAAACTACAGAAAAGCAAAGTGCATGTACAGACATTTAGAAGAATCAGATTGTGCATGTACTAGGCTGATGATGCATGTACTGTACGCACAATGCATGTAAAGACTGGACCACGTGTTTAAACGGTCACATACCATTGCATGAGTGTATACTGAAGCCTCAAACTCCAGCCGGAGCTCTTCAGCTCGGTGCGTGTCTTCAGCCACTTCAATCCTGTAGGGATGAACTTTCTCCCTGTGCAACGCAAGCATCTGCTCCTGGATCTGAAGTAAAGAGCAGGCGCCGACATGAAATAAACCTCTCGCAATAACATTACCTGACAACACTTGGGTACCAACACCAAAAGTATCAATTAGATTAATTTAGTTACAAATATATCAGTGCAGATTAGACTACATCTTTAGATGTTCGTAATTCATTATCTTCTTGCCAACGAGACTTTGATTTCATATTTCCAAATGCGTGTTCTCTGCATAAAAATAAGGGTCGATTTTGGCTTTGGTCATAACAAAAAGGGCAGAAGGGCTTATTGAAATATGCTAAATTTCAGAATTAGTCGTTTCCCTGGTAACCGCAGTAAACAAAGCAGCACTCGACTCGTAGCGCTCGCGTTTAATCAAACCACAGCCAACGTGTAAGTTATTAAGATGCGTTCACACCAGACGTGAATGAAGCGTTACGCGAGAATGATTTACATGTTAAGTCAATGCAAAGACGCGATAGACAACCCTGTGGCGCTATTCGCGCAAATTACGCGGCACGAATTGAGCGTTTGGGGCGTTTATTCACGCGAATAGCGCGAGTTGAAAAATCTGAACTTTGGTGGATATTCGCACCGCGTTAACCAATCAGGAGCTTGCTCTAGCAGTGACGTCATTACGAGCGGAGGCAGAAAATCCCAAACAACAATGGAGGACAAATTAATCGTGGTTGTATGTGGATACCCGGAGCTGTATATACATCTTCATACTTTTACAAAAACAGGAATAAATTATGCAACGAGACTGGAGCTGCCTGCAGAAGCCCCCCCCATGACACGAATTCACGTCTGTTATGTAATGAATTTCACGCGCGAATGAAACGAATTTCACGCGCGAATGAAGCGAATTTCACGCGCGAATGAAGTGAGTAAACTCAAAATGTTCAAGCGTCCAAAACTACGCGCGAATAGCGCAGTTTATTCGCTTTATTCGCGTCTGGTGTGAACGCACCTTTTGGGACGTAACGATTCACTACACTCACGATTCAGTTTTATACTAAATTAGACTGAAGACGTTATACAGTAAATTAGGTGTCCTTCATTAGGATATTGCTGCATGTTTCTTTGTGAAATTTAAATATCTTCATATAAACAAAGGCTTTGTCTGTGCTCTTTCCATTTAAAATGAGGCAACAGCATTTTAATCATGATCCAAACATAGATGCAGCGTACATGCAACATGAGCAGATTTAATCTAAATTAGACCGAATCATTTCTCAATCTGAAGCAAAAACAGAATAGTCTGACTTTAGTTTCGTGAAACTATTCAACACAAAACATCTGAACGAAGCAGCAGACGCGCTGAATGAGACGCAGATTCACTCTCTGCCAGCATTAACAGCCGGTTGAAAAACGATTAATATATGTGACGATTCAAATCGGTCGAGATGCTAAACGAATCACGATTCAATTAGATGTAGGAGTTTATATATATATATTCTGTTTTTGCTTCAGATTGAGAAATGATTGTCTAATTTAGATTAAATCTGCTCATGTTGCATAGATGATTAAAATGCTGTTGCTTCTAATTTTAAATAGAAAGAGCACAGACAAAGCCTTTTGTTTATATTAAGAGATTTATTTTATTTGTTACTTATTTGATTTTTTTTATTTCTATTTAGTTTTGTTATTTAGCAGGCGCTTTTATTCAAAGTGACTTACAAGAAAAATAGAAGCACTCAAAACCAACAAAAGAGCACTATGCAATAAAGTGCTATATTAGTATATTATTTTATTTTTAAACGTGCAGCATTTTGTCCAAGCAATAATAAAAGGACACATTTAATTTATAATTAGTCTTAAGTCTTTTGTAAAAGATAAATCATGAATCGAATTGTGATTTGTTAAGCACCTCACCGATTTAAATGGTTACGTTTTAATTGATTTTCAACCGGCTTGTGATAAATCATAACATCTCTATAAGCTATATCTCAATTCTGTCCCCAAATTTAAGACATCGTTGTCTTCAGGTCTTCTCAGCCTCTATGTTTGTAGGAGATTATAACATTGATTGTCTTTATTCTTGTCACCTTTAATCCCCATTTATGCATCTTTTACTGTGATTAACACAAATCTGTAGACAGTATACCTTTTTACTTGCTGTAAAGCACTGCTAGCCTAACATTACTCTCCGTACTCTGAGCATCATAACACACTACAGGTGAAAGACTCCTGACCTGCTGGGCTTCTCGCTGCAGATGGAGGAGCTGCAGCTGGACGTGGGCTCTGGAAAACACCTGCTGCCACAGTAACTCCACCTTCTCCACCGCTGCGCTTATCCTGACACACAGAGAAACACATTCAGACGCCGGCTCTTCCTCTCAGAGCTGAAGACTCATGCAGACGCTCATACCGGTTGTAGTTGTGGAGCATCTCGAGTGCAGTGTGCGTGTAGAGGACCGTTCCAGCCATAGCATGAAAACAGGGCTCTTTCTCAGGGAAACGCAGCTTCTCCAACAAACCCTCGCAGTGCTTCAACAAGTCATCCAGACCGAGATCCCTAAACACACGCACACAGAGACAGGCATGCACAGATACACACAGACGCACGCACACAGAGACAGGCGTGCACAGACACACACAGACGCACACACACACACAGAGACAGGCATGCACAGATACACAGGCACGCACACAGACACAGGCGCACACACACACACACAGAGAGAGACAGGCATGCACAGATACACACAGACGCACGCGCACACAGACAGACACACACAGACAGGCATGCACAGATACACAGAGACAGGCATGCACACATACACAGACGCACACGCAGGCACACACAGACACACATGCAAGGACACACACATGCAAGGACACACACACACACGACACGAGCGCGCGCACACACACAAAAAGAAAGCCGCTTGTCAGCATGCAAGTGAACGGACTTCACGAGAAAGTGCACCATCCAAACTTAAATTAGTAAAATTCATGAACGCTTTTGAATACAGACCTAAGGTCTTTTTTAAATACAACTAGCAGATCGTTACAGAAGTGAAATCATTTAATACAATGAAACCATTAAAAAGTTATAGTAGTCTAAATTTACTGTAAATAAAACAATTTTTATTTTAGATAAAATATATAAAAAAATAAATCCAAAACTGCTATGAAATTAAAGCCATGTCCACATAAGTTGTGTTCCAAATTTGAAGTTGATATTTAAAAAATGAGGTTCATATGCAATTTTGTTTAGGCGTTATACCAAAAAAAGCCACCGGGTGCCATCCAAATTCAATTTATTTATTTTTAAATGCATTTCTGTCACAAATCTATCAATTTCTCTCAATATTACATAAAAATAAAATATATTTAGGAGTCTTAGACATTTCCAACGATATGTAGTTTGTCATGATTACATTAGGATGTAATTGTAATATAGTGAAGTAAACTTAAGCATCAGACTTTTTATTTTATGTCCAAAACATCTGTTTTGGTGAGATATTAGCATTATATAATCTTTTAAGTGTCGTAATAAAAGTCTTAACCCTCTAAGCGCCAAAGTCGCAAAATTGCGACAAGACGTCATACTTCATTAAATAGGCTGTAGTTTCTAATATGGAGTAATATGGCATTTGTACTCCCTACCACTAGATGGCAGACATGTGGTACTTCGATTCTAGACCAAAAGTGTTCGAGGAAATAGCAGAGCAAGTGAGCTTAGTGACATTGATGCGGAAGCAGTTCATAACGTGTGAGTGAAAATCGCCAAATGACTAATCAAAAGTTGTACTGTGAGGATGTGTTGCAAATGTTATTCGCCGATTCTGACTCTGAAGGGGAATATTTGCGGTTTGGAAATGACGATCGGCTGTCTAATGATCGGTTCATCTCTGCTGCGCAATGGCAGGGGTGGACGTGGTCTTAGGGTCCATAGGAGGGCTGTTGCGTCGTTTGTTCTGATCGCGTGTGTTCAAAGTGTCGCCGGCAGACAGTACAGGTGCAGTCAGTGTTGGGTAACATTAGGTCTGTGCGTTGTGCCATGCAATACGAGGAACCATACTCTCAAGAACTATAAACGCTCACCTGGATACCTTATAGCTGGTCAACTGATCAAAAAATAGGCACGTGTAGAGAGGCACAGAGACCTACCACTGATGTGTCATCGGCAAACTCGATGATGTGGTTGGAGCTGAACTTGGTCAGCAGCGTGAAGAGCAGCGGGCTGAGCACACAGCCTTGTGGGGGGTGGGACCTGTGCTCAGTGTGGTAGTGCTCGAGGTGTTGCGGCTGACACGGACTGACTGAGGTCTTCCGGTTAGAAAGTCCAGGATCCGATTACAGAGGGAATTGAGGCCTAGCAGGTTTAGTTTATTAATGAGCTGTTGTGGGATTACTGTGTTGAATGCGGAGCTGAAGTCAATGAACAGCATTCTAACATAGGAGTCTTTATATTCCAAGTGGGTAAGTGGTACTGTATGCATAGATTGAGTTTTAATGCGCTCTGTTGGTCAACAGTCCAGACACATGCAATGAAACACACAAGCCTGTATGCGGTTCCACAATGTTTTCTCAATTCATGACTCAACATGCGATTACATAATACTGTCTGGAGCCGTGAGTCCAAAACCCCTTTCAGTCACGCTTTTCTCATACAGCGAATCGTAACACTGACTGTGAAGTAAACAAGTCAGTGGGTTGGGACGCAGTATAAGATGAACCGGTAAAAGCATCTGTTGAATTTGGAAAAATAAAACTATACAGTACATTTTATTTTTTATATTAAATTCCTATTAAATAAAAAACTATTAAATTCCCTATAATGCATATATATATCTCGATCGATCGAGAGACGAGAGAGCGCTGAGAGAGCGATATATGAGATAAGATATAGATAGTATATATAATTTCTAGTCAAAGGAACTCCTAAAACTATAATTTTTTACAATAATGGTGCATTCAAAAACAAAAACAAATCAGTGTTGTGCACAACATTGTTTTCACTTGATGCACATTAAGAATCAATACCAAGTACATTTTTTTTAATATAATTCCTTTGATAGTGTATGAAAAGCCCCCCCGGCCCAGGTATTATGAGCAGTAGGATTATATAAAACGTATAATGTAAAACTAACCAGTATTTAGTAAGTAAATTAATAATACAAAAACAATTAATCCAATTAATCAATTGGAACTTTTAATACCCAAGTACATTAAATATCAAATACTTAGTTTAGTTTCACTCAAGTATATTTACTGGGGTATTGCTTAATTTATGGTCCCTGTACTTTTACTCAAGCACTTGATTTGTGTACTTCATCCACCATATGACACATGACACAGCCCTAAACACTGGGTTTGAGAGCTAAACCGGCGTGGTGTGCGGCAGCTCCTGTAAACCCCTGTAGGATTAGTGAACGGTGTGTGCTGGAGTACCTCCGGAGCTGCTGGAAGCGCGCCTGGTTCACACAGCAGAACTCCTGCAGCCGCTCCAGGTCTGACGGGACGGGATGCTTGGCGAGCGCCTGAAGAGTCCAGATGCAGGACGGCAGTCTGCTCACCACCGACAGGAACTCCTGCACGAACCCGTCGATCTCCTGCACAAACCAGAGCCCCAGACGCTCAACACACCAAAGCATGAGTCATGAGCTCCATTTATAATGTCATCAAAAGAACATCATTATTTAGAAGTAATAATCTAAAATATTAATAAGGGCTGTGCGATAAATCGAAATAAAATCGTGATTTGAGCTTGCGCGATTTCTAAATCGCTTTATAGCACGATTTTTTCTGCGCCCCCGGCCCCAAACTCCCGCAGAATGCTATCTGAACCAATCAGAATGCAACAGAACAGAACAGACCGGGCATACAGACAGATAGTGTGCTAAAGAAACAGGGAAGATGAGTTCAGAACAGAATAAGGACTTGGTGGCCCAAGAAAATGCATGTTGCATGCAGAGCACGCGGATCGGGGAGCGTGTCGATCATATTTCCTTCAGAGCGAGAGCGTCTTTTTGAAGATGGCGCTCCGCTCGCTTAATACGCTCAGCGCTGCTCGCTCAGCCCAGAATGCCCCTTTGGTAATTTGCTAATTCCAGAATCTGTGGAATAGGCGAAGCAATAGTTTGTCTAAGCTAATGTTTCTAAAACCAAATTCTAAAATCCTGTGAAGATTGACAGACGTTTTAATAGACCGCATTTCCCCGCAGTTTTGGTCTATTTTAATTGAAGAAAGTGTTTCTTTTATTTACGTCACAAAATAATTATTTATTCGATGCATTTCATCTTGTGTGTGTGTTTTGAATATGAAGCAGTGTTTTAATGGAAAAGTATACTTTTTCAGTTATTTAATTTACGAAAGTTTTCCAAGTGGCTTCAAAAACAAGACACGTTTTTAAATTAAGATTTTAAATTTTATACATTTAAATTAGGGATGTTCATTTCGGTTATTGTTCCTAACCGTTAACCGACAAGAATATTTGAAATTAGAACTGAATTAAATTAGAAAGAATAAGTGTCCGTGACCTGTAAAAAATACTAACAATTGTTTTCTGGAAATTAATTTTACATGCGCAAAAAACAGCAGACAACAGAACATGAGGATCCACCTGATCATATCATATTACATCACACACCTGCAGCACTTCTGCAAGCGGAGAAAAACTTAATTCACCTAGATGCTGGGTTGAGCCTTTTGGGTCATTTTTTGTTTAGTGTTTGGGTAGTTTGTCTACATGTTATTTTATTTATAAAATTGTTTCTGTGCAGTATATCGTTCAAATTTATGCAGAGCAACATTCGCGGTGTGAATCACTAAACGAACAACGCTTGTGTCTGTCTTATTGCATGATGAAGAGTCTGATGCTTTGCATAAAATAAACGATTATATTTATAAAGATACAGAACACAAATACTTTGGATGTTAAAACATGTCCTCAGAGCGGTTGACTGTTTGTTGTTGAGCAGGTAATGAAGGCAATCGCAGTTCATTTCGTCCATGAGTGAAGCGCAGGGCGGCGGTCTCATCCGTGATCAGTTCCCGCCGAACACGACTCCAGCTCGGCGCGAGAGACAGCGCTGTTACGGTGGACACACAATTACAGAGTGGTCCATTTACTCCTGAATTACTGTTTAATCTTTACTTCTAATGTTTGTTAAACCAGATTAAATAGGCAATGTGTAGGCCTATAGCTTACATAAAACCAAGCAAATGAGAAGTAAAGGAAGTTATCACGTCTGGAGTATTTTACAGAAGTTTAGAGGATTTAAGTTAATCTGTAAATATTATTTCATGCATAAAGTAAAAAAAAGCGAATATTATAATAGAAACGAATAAAGCCATTAGCTGAGTTAAATCATCCATTTATGATGGGTTAAATAAACAGTCAAATTTGCTGGGTAAAATTAACCCCAAATGTACTCTTTTACTCAGCCCAAACTGGTTTGTTTTGAACCCAGGGTTTTTTAGAGTATACAGAGTTTGTTCATTATTGTGCTGCGCGAAATTAAAGCAGACGGCTGCATTATATTCTTTTGTCTTATTTTACAAAAAAGCAAAGATTATTTTTTTATTGAATGTACACAAATAAAATACCTTTTACAATCCGATTATCTTCATGACCAAGAGGAGTTGCTTCAGCTGTTGGAAGGGGAATAAATCCAGTGATTGCTTCAGCGCCGCATGCGCTCATTTAAGCATTCTACCAAATACAGCCTGTTCATTATCATTATATAAAACAACCGGTCAAACATATGGAAAAACACACTGCTCTGTTTAAATATGTAGTAAAATCTGTGCTGTTTAGCGTTATCACCGTACCGCCGTGAAGTTATGCAAAACATTGTTTTATGTGGATATTGTAAGGGAGGGCATAAATAAAAGGTAAATAATATTTTGGCATTTAAATACCGTGAATTTTGTGTTGAAGGAGAGACCCAACATTGGTTTCAGTTTTGTTTTAGCCTAAAATAATTCGTTTTGGTTTGTCGTTTCTTATTTTTAATTCTTGTTATTTTCTAGCCTATACTGTTAATTGTAAGGATTTGTTATGGGGTGAGGGGAACTAAAATAGCCTAGCTATGTTTACAGTGTTTATTATAATGTTTGTTATTCGTGTTGGGCTATTTCTGAATGAAATAATAAAATGCGACTCATAGGCGACTTGTTTTTTTTCTCTCTCTCGCTCTCTCTCTCTAAAAAACGTGTGTTTTTATATGTGTATGGCTTATTTTAACAATGCAGCAAACCTTTTAAAATAATTTGATAAATTACTAAAAATAAATAAATAAGTTACTTTAAACCGTTTAACTGATTGTATTAATGGGTCAAAATTATTATCGGTCGGTTAACGGTTAATGAACATCCCTCATTTAAATTAACAATTTCGCTCTGAAACAACCATTTCTTATCGGACTACTGCTTTAATGGAGACATTTATTCAATTTCACTACAAACAGGAAAAAATAAATAGGCCTAACGTTACTGGAGACATCTAATGTGAGCGCGTGATCTGAGCGGGATTCGGTTTACCGGTGAGTGTGAGCGGATCATTAGCGGAGCGTTTGCTTTGGCCGTGAACGACTGAGCGGAGCGCACATACACAAAGCACAATATTGAACCGCTCCGCTTACATGCTCTGGTTGCATCTTGTTTTGTTGGATTTGATTACTCACATACACACACACACACACATACATACATATGCGATTTAATTAATGTTATGATAATGCGAATGATTTACCAGATGCGAATGAAGCGTTTCGCGCGAATGATTTACATGTTAAGTCAACGCAAAGACAATCCTGTGGCGCTATTCGCGCAAATGAGGCGCCGCGTTAACCAATCAGGAGCTTGCTCTAGCAGTGACGTCATTACGGGTGGAGGCAGAAAATCCCAAACAACAATGGAGGACAAATTAATTGTGGTTGTATGTGGCACCCGGAGCTGTATATACATCTTCATACTTTTACAAAAACAGGAATAAATTATGCAACGAGACTGGAGCTGCCTGCAGAAGCCCCCCCCATGACACGAATTCACGTCTGTTGTGTAGTGAATTTCACACGCGATTTATTCGCGTCTGGTGTGAACGCACCTTAACAGTTGTGTATATTTGACCGTGTCCATTAGGGCTGCAACAACTAAATCGATTATTATCGATAATGAAAATCATGTCACGTCACGAATGTCACCGATTCACGCGAGCATTTCCATTTTTGCATAAAGGTCCGTCCTGACAGCCTGTGTTAAGTTTAAAATACCGAATGCGCGTCATACAGACGGAGACAATAAAAGGCTATTCAAGCAAAAATATCCTTTGTGCAGAAATATCTGTTGTTGAAAGTTAAATCAAGGCTTAAAAGTCTACATGCCGTGCCAGTATTTTATGAGAGAAGGAACTGTTATGTGATAACCACGTGTAATACTGACTATAAATATCAGACGCTTCATAGCAGGATAAATAAATGACACGTGATTGATCAAAGTCAACGCGTGCTCCTGCAGAACATTACTCGTATCTGGTGGTTAACACTGAGTTTGTGTTTATACTCCTCTTTATTATTATTTTAATAGAGATTTAAACTATTCACTATTACAGTGCTTAAATGTATTAAAACATGTAAGGTTTGTGCCGCTGCTGCTCTAAACTAACAGCATTGGTGATTATCAAAGTCATGTTTAGCTTTCTGTATTGGTTATGCCTCCAAAATGCGTAAGCTCTTTAGTAACAATAGTAGGCTATTTCTAATGCTATAATTATTGCTGTTATCTATGAAAGATAGGCAGAGCGCTTTATAGTGTTTTTTCAGATACCCAATTACAGTCAAAAAGTACACAGCAAGAACGCAAGCTGTTGCGAGGCATAGGAGGCCATTTTTATTATAGTGGGATTTATACTATTTGGTTGTTTCAGTTTGTTATTTGCCCAATAAATGACAATAACATTTGATTTAAAACAATTCGACAGATTCCTAAAATATTTGTGTTTTCTCTTTATTATGATAGGTGGTCTAATAAATTGTTAAGTACTGTATGTGTAGCATTCAGTTGGCACTTTGTTTGAAAGGCATTGGACAGAATATGGAATAGTGTGTTTTTTGTTAATAAAACAAAATCATCGAAAGAATAGGGCGGGGCTAAACAGGTAGTGATGTAGAATCGGTGGGCGGGGCTAAACAGGCAGCGATGTAGAATCGGTGGGCGGGGCTAAACAGGCAGCGATGTAGAATCTGTGGGCGGGGCTAAACAGGCAGTGGTGTAGAATCGGTGGGCGGGGCTAAACAGGCAGTGGTGTAGAATCGGTGGGCGGGGCTAAACAGGCAGTGATGTAGAATCGGTGGGCGGGGCTAAACAGGCAGTGATGTAGAATCAGTGGGCGGGGCTAAACAGGCAGTGATGTAGAATCAGTGGGCGGGGCTAAACAGGCAGTGATGTAGAATCAGTGGGCGGGGCTAAACAGGCAGTGATGTAGAATCGGTGGGCGGGACTAAACAGGCAGTGATGTAGAACTGGTGGGCGGGGCTAAACAGGCAGTTATGTAGAATCAGTGGGCGGGGCTAAACAGGCAGTGATGTAGAATTGGTGGGTGGGGTTAAACAGGCAGTGATGTACAAGCAGGTGTTAATGATTTGCGGAGGCGGAGCTTATCCACACTATTACATCATCGAGTGGCACATTACACAAGCTGTGGTTTTGGCAGACTGGCTACAATATAAACTGTTTGACTAACGACAGTTTTGAGTTCTGAAACGTATAGGATGTTATAGTACAATGACCTCTTACGTGTTCCTGTGTGGCTCAGTGGTAGAGCATTGCGTCAGCAGCGCAAAAGGTTGTGGGTTCGATTCCCAGGGAACACACGTACTAATGAAAATGTATAACCTGAATGCAATTGTAAGTCGCTTTGGATAAAAGCGTCTGCTAAATGCATAAATGTAAATGTGTCAAAAGATCAAGGGAATTTTGGTTCCTCCATTCATGACCCCTTTAAAAATTAGCTTTAAAACCTTTAACAAAGTACCAATAGAAACAAGCATGCCCCATCAATCTTAACCTGAGGAGCGCACCCTTACCAAAGCCCATGCTTTCTGCTCAAATAAAGTCTCGAAGAAGCCCGGATCAGATCTGAAAGACTAGATCAAGCCCTGAGTGAACCCATGGGAAAGAGCGGATGCTGGACAGTGCTGATGAGCGCACCAGAGACAGTGTGCGGCCCTTTCACATGCTAATGAATGACCACAGATGACTGTCCTCTGAAGCTTCTCCAGGACAATACACAATAGAGACGATGCGCTCATGAATACACTCACTAATGAAACACATCTGAGTCAGCGCACAACTCGCACACTAAACATGCACATACTAAACGGTGAGCTGCCGAAGCCGAGAGGATCTGCTGAAAAAAATAAAATAAGTGTAGAGTGCCTCAAGCATTATCTAAGGCCATCAGGGCTGATCATGAGACCCTGCTGCGGCGTGACTGATCCATCCTGCTGCAGACACACACACACACACACACACACGGCACTATTATGCAACGTCTGGCTGTTTAGACCTGAATAAAGGCTGGAGGGAGGACTGGAACAGGCCATCACATGCATTCAGATGTCACAAACACACGTGCACACTCTCTCTCTCACACACGCTTACTCACTCACACACACACTCTCGCACGCACACACACACGCACAGGTTATTTCACTGGATTTTTTATTAATGAGCTTTGGCGATCGTTTCGGTCCCCTAAACAACCCTTCCTGTATTTAGACACGTTTTTCAACACATTTAACATGCTTTGCAAATAAGCCCAAAGCTCCTACCTTAACGAAGGCAGCCCAGCTCTTATGGCAGTATATGAGGTATCCACCCAAACTCGACGGTAACTGGCTTCTGTCGATGTAGTTGGAAAGCTCAAACACCTCTTTGAGGAAGACGCGCTGTCCACAAAAGAAATCAGACATTAGAGCTCAACGTTAAAACCAGCCACTATACAGCAGAAACAAATACAGAAAATAGAGGTCATAATTCAATTGAGATGAACCAGTTCTCATTTGTCAGGTAACATGTACATAATTTATTCTGCAATATTTCAGATACATTTTCAACATGGTACAACAACAAAAAAGGGGTTCTCAATGGGACAAACTAAACTAAATTTAATCAAATTAGTTGAGTTTTATAGTTTTTCCTGTACCAATTTCTGTTGGCCATTATTTCCTGGATTACATTTTAATAATCAAAAACATCCCAATTCATTGATTTAAAAAAAAAAAAAATTGTCAGAAATACTGCACATTGACATTTTTCACCTAAATAAATTCTGGTAAATACTCCTCAAAAGTGTATTTTGATTATAATTGTATTATTAGACTAGAACAGGTGGATGTGTTGTCACTCTCACACTATAATACTGAACCACAATGATTTGGACACTAGCTCATTCATGTGTTTTTGGTGTCCAAAGGTGGGGAAAACCCTATATTTTGAGCAGAGGTGTGAAGGCCTTGACGTGTTACTCACTTTGAAGAGGACGGGTCTGTGCTGCTTGGAGCCGCTCGGTGTCAGGAGCTTCCCCAGCTGCTTCAGGACATCTTTCTTCTGTGGTTGAACGATATACACCGAGTGGATGGTCCTTCTGGAAGACTACACAACACAGGACAGTACAGCAGGCGCTCTAGACTCAGAACAGTTTCCTCGGTCCATGTTAAGGACAACGCCTCTGTTATTAGATAAGAGCAGACATGTGATCCTCAGCTCTCGGCCTGCGCCGTCTCGTCGTAAGAGCTTCACGAGACCAGCACAAACACTGTAAGAGCTCACATCCAGCACTTACAGACTCGGTCATGAGATAAAGTAGGCGTCTGTATAGGGCCCATTCACAGTCATGCTTTGAAACCAATTATACCATCATCACAGTCCCATGACAGACTACTAATAGTCCAGCGCTGCTGTGTACTAGGGGTGTGCGAGATACATCTTCTGCGATAACATCATAATTGTTGTTTTAGCCATGTGCAATTTGATATTATTGAGTATTTTTGGCAAAAACCACTCCTACATGCATACATTATTTACAGAAAACTTATTTGAATATTTTTAAATAATCACTTGTATACAATTTGTCATATGGCCTATATAATTGTGATTACAATATTGTCCAAAATAACCTTAATGATAATTTTTTTCATAATCGAGCAGCCCTAATGCAGTGTTTTCATACAATTGATTATTTTACAGTACACAATGTAGCATTTATTATTTCTTCTACTGTATTTTTTGTGCTATTGTAAGTAATTGGTTTCTTATTCTTATTTAATTGCTGACTGTTTACTTGTCTCCAATGAGCTTGAGTTTAATTTTTTTAGTCTAATACCAGGTTGATATTGACACTGGTGACGAGTTATGAAACTACTATTGTATCAATTTTTTATAAAATAGCTTTATTATTAAACATATTAGACAATTATCATAACTCCCACCCATAATTCTGGCTAACACCTTCGTACACAACCATAACTGTGGGTTTGATGAACATGAGAGCAAATTAATAGCATTTTTTGTGAGAAATTACAAAAGTGTGCCAATTTTCAGACGATTGTTCTCATTGATCAGCGAGAGAAGCAGCTGCAGGTTTGGAACGTGACATTAATCACCAACCACTATTTCATTCTCTTACAGCTGTTGTGTGTCGCTAAAGAACGACCGAGGCCTGGTACGAGGATGATATATAACGCTATAAACACAATGCACAAAGAGGGAATAAACTTTAACACGCTACTCTTTCAGCACACATCTAGCGTCAATCACAGCAGACTGTTGGGTTACTAACGCTTCCAGCTGACTAACCTGCACATATATAGATCAAATTATACTTATAGACAAGCCATAAAGACACGACATGAGACAGTATAATAATGCAGTGAATACCTCCAACAATTGGAGAGTTTCAGCGATGAAGCGTGCGATGGCGAGGTTGGCTCGTCTCAAATCAACCACCACAGACACCAGGCTCTCCTCGCTTCTTATGCTGCCGACAGAAAAACACAGGACCGAGGTGAGGAAGGTACCAAACACACAAAACAGAAGTATTGCATGAAGCGCGTCACACTTGTGCAGCGCAGACAGTAGTGTATGAAGCGCGTCACGCTTGTGCAGCGCAGACAGTAGTGTATGAAGCGTGTCACGCTTGTGCAGCGCAGACAGTAGTGTATGAAGCGCGTCACGCTTGTGCAGCGCAGACAGTAGTGTATGAAGCGCGTCACGCTTGTGCAGCGCAGACAGTAGTGTATGAAGCGTGTCACGCTTGTGCAGCGCAGACAGTAGTGTATGAAGCGTGTCACGCTTGTGCAGCGCAGACAGTAGTGTATGAAGCGTGTCACGCTTGTGCAGCGCAGGACAGTAGTGTATGAAGCGCGTCACGCTTGTGCAGCGCAGACAGTAGTGTATGAAGCGCGTCACGCTTGTGCAGCGCAGACAGTAGTGTATGAAGCGCGTCACGCTTGTGCAGTGCAGACAGTAGTGTATGAAGCGCGTCACGCTTGTGCAGCGCAGACAGTAGTGTATGAAGCGCGTCACGCTTGTGCAGCGCAGACAGTAGTGTATGAAGCGTGTCACGCTTGTGCAGCGCAGACAGTAGTGTATGAAGCGTGTCACGCTTGTGCAGCGCAGACAGTAGTGTATGAAGCGTGTCACGCTTGTGCAGCGCAGACAGTAGTGTATGAAGCGCGTCACGCTTGTGCAGCGCAGACAGTAGTGTATGAAGCGCGTCACGCTTGTGCAGCGCAGACAGTAGTGTATGAAGCGCGTCACGCTTGTGCAGCGCAGACAGTAGTGTATGAAGCGCGTCACGCTTGTGCAGCGCAGACAGTAGTGTATGAAGCGCGTCACGCTTGTGCAGCGCAGACAGTAGTGTATGAAGCGCGTCACGCTTGTGCAGCGCAGACAGTAGTGTATGAAGCGCGTCACGCTTGTGCAGCGCAGACAGTAGTGTATGAAGCGCGTCACGCTTGTGCAGCGCAGACAGTAGTGTATGAAGCGCGTCACGCTTGTGCAGCGCAGACAGTAGTGTATGAAGCGCGTCACGCTTGTGCAGCGCAGACAGTAGTGTATGAAGCGCGTCACGCTTGTGCAGCGCAGACAGTAGTGTATGAAGCGCGTCACGCTTGTGCAGGCGCAGACAGTAGTGTATGAAGCGCGTCACGCTTGTGCAGCGCAGACAGTAGTGTATGAAGCGCGTCACGCTTGTGCAGCGCAGACAGTAGTGTATGAAGCGCGTCACGCTTGTGCAGCGCAGACAGTAGTGTATGAAGCGCGTCACGCTTGTGCAGCGCAGACAGTAGTGTATGAAGCGCGTCACGCTTGTGCAGCGCAGACAGTAGTGTATGAAGCGCGTCACGCTTGTGCAGCGCAGACAGTAGTGTATGAAGCGCGTCACGCTTGTGCAGCGCAGACAGTAGTGTATGAAGCGCGTCACGCTTGTGCAGCGCAGACAGTAGTGTATGAAGCGTGTCACGCTTGTGCAGCGCAGACAGTAGTGTATGAAGCGCGTCACGCTTGTGCAGGCGCAGACAGTAGTGTATGAAGCGCGTCACGCTTGTGCAGCGCAGACAGTAGTGTATGAAGCGCGTCACGCTTGTGCAGCGCAGACAGTAGTGTATGAAGCGCGTCACAGCGCGTCACGCTAGTGCAGCGCAGGCAGTAGTGTATGAAGCGTGTCACGCTTGTGCAGCGCAGACAGTAGTGTATGAAGCGCGTCACAGCGCGTCACGCTAGTGCAGCGCAGACAGTAGTGTATGAAGCGTGTCACGCTTGTGCAGCGCAGACAGTAGTGTATGAAGCGCGTCACGCTTGTGCAGCGCAGACAGTAGTGTATGAAGCGTGTCACGCTTGTGCAGCGCAGACAGTAGTGTATAAAGCGCGTCACGCTTGTGCAGCGCAGACAGTAGTGTATGAAGCGCGTCACGCTTGTGCAGCGCAGACAGTAGTGTATGAAGCGTGTCACCTTGTGCAGCGCAGACAGTAGTGTATGAAGCGTGTCACCTTGTGCAGCGCAGACAGTAGTGTATGAAGCGTGTCACAATTGTGCAGACAGTAGTGTATGAAGCGTGTCATACTTGTGCAGACGCAGACAGTAGTGTATGAAGCGAGACACCTCCTCTGTGCTGAGCTCCTCTGAGAGTTTCCCCTGAGCCTCGGCTGGAAACACCACCAGAGGACATCCGTGCTGGTCAAAGGCACCTGTGGACACAGAGCATCATCAGAGCGAGCGACACAGCAGCGAGTGAGCGAGCGAGACTGACCGCAGCTTTTACCGGGGAAGATGACCGCTCCGGAGCACAGCAGCTGATCTGAGGGCAGGGGAGCAGGAGAGGCCTGGAGCTCTGAAACAACACACAGAGCCACACGCTTCCAGCATTACATTCACATCAGCTCTCAAATCAACACCCATGTGGTTTCATCCACCAGCATTGGGGATTCATTCTAGACTAAATCTGACCCTGGAGCACAAAACCAGCCATAACGGTCAATCTTTCGAAATTGAGATGTATGCATCATCTGAAAGCTGAATAAATAATATTTCCATTGATGTATGGTTTGGACAATATTTGAAAATCTGGAATCTGAGGATGCAAAAAAATCTAAATATTGAGAAAATCATCTTTAAAGTTGTTCAAATTAATTATTTGCAATGCATATTACTGATAAAAAATTAAGTTTTGATATATTTACGGTACAAAATATCTTCATGGAACATGATTTTAATATCAATTATTTTTGACAAAAGAAAAATTATAATTTTGACCCATACAATGTATTTTTGGGTATTGCTACAAATATCCCCCAGTAACTTAGGGACACGTATGTGAACGTGCATTATTCCTTCCCACTCTCAAAACACAGATTTATCAGGCTATGCATCAAAATGAATAAAAACTGTGAAATGCAAACTAAGAATCTAACACAAACCTGCGATAATTAAACATGTTAAATAACACAAATGTATCGAATCCCATTTTATTTACTAATATCTCTGCTACAGACCTTGCTTTGATGATCCAGCTCAATCATACTAATTAGCAAAAACGACTTTAGACAAACTAACAATGAGTGTTGCACTTCTGTACACACGTGATTTACTCGTCCTTCAGCCTGAGGTTTAATTATTTACACTATTTGGTGAGAAAGGCTTTTATATTTACTATAAATATTACTTATTGTAATCAAGCCCTGCTCATATTTAAAAAAGTTACGCAAAAGTAACAATACATTCCATAAAAAGTAACTAAGTATCGTAATTAGTTACTTTTTTAGGGAGTAACGCAATATTGTAACGCATTACTTTTAAAAGTAACTTTCTCTGACACAGTCCAGCGCTGAATAAAGGCAATTGCAAGTTATTAAGTCCAGTTCGGACAAGTTTATTTGTATAGCATTTTTCACGATGCAAATCAGATTTACAGAAGTTAGTTTCTACGTTATATGGAGTATTAACTTATCAGTGGTGAGCGTCTCAAGTTGATGTCCCAATGGCAGAAATATAGTGTAAAATATCATCGTTTATCACGGTTTAATTTGCGAGTTTATATCCCGCAATTCTGACTTTTTAGATGTCACACTTTATTTATATACACTGCTTTTGACAATACAGATAGAGTCAAAGCAACTTTACAGTATCAAATAGGAAAATAATGTCAATAATGCAAACAATAGTAAATACTCAATATATTTATATAATGCAATTTTGACTTTAGCGAGACACTGCAGGCGATTAGGGTAAAAAAAAATACACAAAACTAATAGTCATCGCCTTAATTACCCAGCTGATTGATTACACTGATAATTGCAAACATCTTTTGTATTACATGTTTTCAAAAAATTTAGGTTTAGATATGCAAATGAGTCATTATTTAATTAAATGTGCTTATTCGCATAAATTACTAGTACAAAGGGTCTAATTTTTGGTCACGAAATGCTTAGAATGGACAGAAAACACTATTTTCACAATTTTAGGTTGATTAAAATGTTGTAAGCAAATTATACATGAGCAAATCCCTCTGAAAAAACCTTCAGGATATAGACTATATAAATAAACATGTAAAGTTTGGTGTGTGTAACGTTAAGTGCTACTGAAGAGATTTAACGTAACGTTAACGGTTATGGCTCGGTGTAGGAGAAAGTACTAATTTTGAGAAATACTCGTATATTGTGATTTAAATCAATTGACACCGATAAATAAAGAGCTTAACAGTGTCTTTTGGATGTTTTCTTTCCAATAGTCCAAAAAAAAACGCTTTATGAAAACCCAAACAGCCCAAAATCTCAAACTTGACAGCGCGTGAAAAAACGGTTGAAGTTATGTGTCTCTCAGATGCGAGGTAATATCATTTTGACTTAATTTCACACAATAGCGAGTTTATATCAGCTCTACCGTTGCAGACTTCAAACCGTCGCTTACCTGTGCCGTTCATCTTCACGGTCTCGCTTCTAACGCCGGGGTTCCCGTTATAACTCCTCTGGGAAACTTTATAAATGACTTTCTCTGCAGCGGGATCGACAGACCGTAAGAACCGGGGTCAGCGCTGGAGTTTCCGCCATGTTGAGACCATTCCTCACGCCTGACTGACTGAACTGGTGCCGCGCCGCTGACCGCGGAGCTTATTTATAATGCACAGCTGGTGGGCGGGGCCACTCACCAAAACCACGCCCACTAACACATAAACGCCAAACTTAATTCATAAAAACAGCTTTCAACGCGAGAAGCTATTTATATACAAATTAATATAAGTGAGTAGGTTACAATTTTTACACAACTTTGCTGATCTTACGTACAGTTAATAAGGCAATGAATTAGCACGTAAAAGATACACAAACAAATCCTTCTGTAATATCTAAGCTGAGAAATGATGATGCAGGTTGGCATTTCTGCTCTTGTGCTGAAAACTCACTTTGAAGAAATCACCATCCTGATCATGTAATTAACAGGAATCAGAAGTCAGAAAACATGTGTACTATAGACACACGTGCATGCATACCTGCTCTGTTTCGGTCCAAGCTTGTATTGGCTTTGATGCACTTTACAAACATGAGATGTAAATGATGCAAACATATAATGCAATGCTGATTGAGAGATGACGAAACAGAAGATCTAATTTGAGACTCAAACATGATTGATGGAGAATCAAGTAAAGCTGAGCTGCTTCAGTCCAGTGAGTGTTCATCTGGAGATATTCTGACGCTTACTGGATCAAAACCACCGCCGCAGCAGTTGAACACAAGAGCTTTGACCTGATCATGAACTATCAATCAGAAGACATGGAGTAGATCGAAACAGGTAACAGCAATGTTTGATCTTGATCTTTACTTTTGGGTAATTCGATGATGCATTCAGTCCCATTTAAACAGACGTCTCAGTGATCCAGATGCTGGAGGTGACTCAGTGCCAAAAGTATTGGCACCCCTTCTAATGAAAGGTTTGACTACTTTAGTCATTTCCATGAATACAGATCTTAATGTTTAAGCATATAATGATGTTCTAGGGAATTGTGTGCTTCTAGTTTTATAGCAACAGAACTATAAATGGTTGGACAGAACCATTTTCTATTCTAACATGACTTTAAATGAGCCAAAAACTCATCACCAAACACCAATGACGTGTACATATGGGTTCAGTCATTTCAAAACTGATGCAACAGAGGTGGAAATACAATGGTTAAGTACATGAATTATGTTTGGAAGTGCCTTTTCTCTTCTAAAGAAGGGGTGCCAATACTTCTGGCAAAATAGTGTATGTGCATTGAGCTGTTCGCTCAATGTGTTCGCCATGTGTGATCATCTACATGTGCACCCCCCCCCCCCGATGACCGACAGCCTCCTCTGAGATGAACCATAATGAGCTTCTTAAAAGGGTTTGTAGGTTATCCCAACTTCTTTTGATTAGATCCTTTTCATTAACCAGTTGGGCAAGTACCAGCTGTTCTTGTGTTTTCTATCACATTGTGAATATTCTACAGTTAATTAAAAAGCCGTTTATATGCATATCCGCTACGAGAAGCATACATGCAAAAGGCTGACCTTTAACTGAACATATATTTGTTTATTAGTGACACTTATCCTACATTTTTAAACCTTTATTTGCATATGGCAACATAATATTGCACTGCATCTCCGACAGAGACTCTCAGCCAATCACTGTGTGCATAGTTAATGAGCACGCTGACATCACCCATAGCAGTGCACTAAACCCCGCCCCCTTTCTGCTGAGCTCCTGTCTATTCCGTTATCGTTTTGATATATTTGATATAATATAGTTTTGATATATTTGTAGCAAGAGAGGCATAAAGAGATCTTGATAGCATTTTATGTAGTTTGCATGACTTTTATCCAGCAGTCAGTCCGTTCAGATGATCAAATGATAATATGGCTCATGTTTTATAGTTATTATTTGAAGTTATTAAACCCCCATCCGTTTATGTTTAGTGGTTATTACATACTGTTCCATTCCAGCCGCTCAGCGTTTCATGTTTTAAAACACTGGAAGCATTTCTGAGGAATGCAATATTGCTATTTTAAATCATGATTTTATTTATATCAATATGTAACATAACTAATTACGGCGTTTAATCAATCTATTGCATTTTCTGATCAGTTCACTGCTTTTATTGCAACACAGACTGTTGATCAAACACATGCATTTGTATTTTTCTAATTGAAATAAAACTAAATTCTTAATTTAAATAAAAATAGGTCAAAGTTAAAACTAGATTGTGAATAGTTACTGCATCAAATGCATGTATTTGTATACCTGTGTGACTTTTATTATGCAATTATGCATTAATATACAGTGTCAAGCACTGTAGATACTCGAAGGTATTTAATTTGCTAAGAAAGAAAATATATTTCACTTTAAAAAATGTAATTAGGTATATAAATATATTCACAAATATTCGGTCGCACCACCTGACGTTCATTTTGTTGGCGGTAAAACTTACTTTAAACAATTTGAAATGTTTAAACACATTGTTCCCAATAAAAAAAAAAAACGCATAGCATTCATTTGAAAAGATTTGCACAAATTAAAATATCTTAGAAGCTTTATTTGTCATTGGCCTCACTTTTTAACCCACAACGTGCATATTAAAATCTCACTGTAATTTAAGAATACATCATTATATAGCAGTTTTCCCAAAAGAGTCATTGTTGCATATTAACCCATCCGCACGATTCAGATCTTCCCAAGCTGGGCCGCACGTAGAGCTGATCTGAGACATGCACGCTGTCATCAGTCCCACCTGGAGCTCTTCCTCCTCATGTGTCTCTCTCCCTGGCTGTCCACGGCCTCGTACAGCTGCTGCTGGGGGTCTGTGAGCGCGTGCAGATAGCCCAGGTACCCCACACACAGCGTGAGGCTGAGCAGACCCACGGCCATCACCGGCTTGTTCTGCGGAGGACGGAGAAGAGCGTCAGCACAAACACTCCAGACTGCTTCTTCAGCTTTCAGCATTTTTATCATCAGTGTTTACTTATGTATAACATTTACTAATGCATTTATGATCAAACGTTGCTGATGCACTCTAAACTAGCATGAGCATTTTTTATTAACATTAACAAATTTATGTAAAACTATATGTGGCCCTGGAGCACAAAATCAGTGTTAAGTCGCTGGGGTATATTTGTAGCAATAGTCAACAATACATTGTATGGGTCAAAATTATTGATTTTTCTGTTATGCCAAAAATCATTAGATATTAAGATCATGTTCCATGAAGATATTTTGTACTGTAAATATATCAAAACTTAGTAATATGCATTGCTAAGAACTTAATTTGAACAACTTTGAAGATGATTTTCTCAATATTTAGATTTTTTTGCATCCTCAGATTCCAGATTTACAAATATTGTCCAAACCATACATCAATGGAAATATTATTTATTCAGCTTTCAGATGATGCATACATCTCAAAACTGACCCTTATGACTGGTTTTGTGCTCCAGAGTCACATATTGCTTATTGTTGGATCATGCTGCATTATATGAGATCCTATTATAAAGTGTTACGACTTATTTAAAAAGTAGTTGATATTTTTTCACATACACAAGATAGCCTAAAGCATCATTTTTGCTGACAATTACATCATTAGTGTTTATGAAAAATAAACAAAATATCCTGTAATGTATCTACACTGAATTTAGTAGACTAATTAAACTAGTGATAAAAGTGGTCATAGCTAAAGATAAACTATATGATTCAGACAGTGATCTTATTATTTCTTAGACAATATGCTCACGAAGGACGTGTCGAACGAAAGAAACGAGTTTATTATCGAAACCAATTTTATCTTTTGCGTTTTAAATTTAAAAACGCACCGCTCATGTCGCGGACAAACGCTGACGCGACGTCGCGGTCTGGCGCATGCGCACAAAGACCAGCACGAAACGCCAGAAGAACGCACGCGCACAGCAGCTATATTGCGTCTCGTGTAATAAAGCACAGAAGCAGGCGAGAGAAGAGCACTTGCAGGTCTGATGAAGAGCTCGGGGTTGACCGCGCGGAACAGAGAGGTGGTTCTGACCCCGCGGAGCCCGGGGCTGCTGGAGGCCGAGTCCGCTGCGCTGCTGGCCGGCTGCTGCGCGCCTGTGGCCCCGCTGTCCTGTGCCGGACGCATCGCTCTCTCCTGCTCCTGTCACAGACAACACAACACACGATAAACCCCTGACCTACAGGAGACAGAGTCACGGCGTCCTCTGCTGTTCATCAGGCGCGCTTGTGGCCAGAAGGGATACAGCTCTGACCGGAAATAAACAATTCAATTAATTGTATACCTATTCGATTGTGTTTAATCAACGTCTACACCTGGCCCAACCCTAAACCCACCTCTTATAGGAATTACAAAATTATAAATATTGTTGTAAAGTGCGACAAAACAAATACGCTGTATTGGTGTGCGCATGCGCAGTAGCGTCATACGCCCCCTTCTACTTCTATTAACTTATAGTGCATTTCCGCCCCCTGCTGAGGTGGAGTGTAATATAGATAATAAACAACGTCACAGATTCTAATAATATCTGGAAAACTTGTGAGGAATTTGATGGCCATTGAACAAAATGTGCCTAAATTCATGAAAACACATCCATATTTCTTATATTGATATTTGAATTGACACTCCATCAATGGTTTGAATTTCAACTCAGTTCATTCAGTGTAATAAACTGCAGATGAAAGGTGATTTCTCACTAATTTCAGTATGTCTGGTGCACTTAAGACGTCCGTCTTTGCTCCTAATGAGACGCATGCATTGTTTAAATTAATATTTAATTGCATTTTCTTCTTTCTTACAGTAGCACTGATCATTGTATTTCCACAGAGCCAGGTTTGTGATTAATAAATAAGCGAGGCATGTACAAATGCCTCTGGTTAAACCGGGCCTGGTGACATCTCCTAGGTAAGACGATGATGATGAAAACACTAATTAGGAGAATAAACGCACTTTCCCATTGACTTTAAACAGCTGTAGCAATCGCAGACGTAGGTGTTTTCTCTGCTGGTAACACTATCAGTGCTGCTGAGCTCATCAGTTATTCATGCACACGCATTAAAGCTGCATAAGGCTACGCATACTGGCAATAACCCTAATACTCAGCAAACAAACCAGCTTAGTCCTGCAGCACTTTACACCTGACGTGAGGTTTGAATGGCTGTAGATGGAGGACGATGCTGTATACCAGCTGAATGCTCTGTAAGTAATGGTTATAGTTTATGGAAACGAGTCTGTCCTGTTATGAGGTCCAGACTGAGCGTCTGAGGCTTTCCATTGAACTCAACCTGCTGGACTGTTTACACTGCTAACACTACAGCAAACACACCAAACACCGTCCTGTTCTTTCCAGTGACATAAGAGTCCTGTCATAGTAACCAAACAGGTGTGGCACCTACGCCAGGTGTATTTGACTATCAAATAGCAGAGAGAAGCTGCTCTCGCCGCATTCACAGAGGAACCAGACTGCATGGAAGGTAAAAACTTCACATTTATTAGCTTTTTCATATCTGACAAGAATGGATCGTCATCGGTACACTTGGCGAATAAACTCTGAAATCTAGATTTGATGATGCTCTGGAAAAGTCTCTTGATAGATTGTTATGGCTTGTCTAAAGAGTGCAAACGAGATGTTAATTGTCCTGCATGTTACGCTCTTAAAAATAAAGCGCCAAAGTAGGACCATTTTGGATCCCCAGGGAATCTTTCAGGCTTTAAAAAAAAATACAAAAGCCGCTGGGTATATTTGTAGCAATAGCCAACAATACATAATAATTACAGTAAACCGTGTTATTTTAGTGGCCTTTTGTGACACCCTATGGTGAAATCTCAATGGATTTTGACTCAGATGCAAATATGATTATCAATGCTTACATGCAAATGTATATATGTTACCCTGGAGCACAAAACCAGTCTGAAGTCGCTGGGTATATTTGTAGTAATAACCATAAATACATTGTATGGGTCAAAATTATCCATTTTACTTGTATGCCAAAAATCATTAGGCTGTTAAGATTGTTTCAAGTAAATTTCCTACCGTAAATATATCAAAACTTAATTTTTGATGAGTAATATGCATTGCTTAGAACTTCATTTGAACAACTTTAAAGATGATTTTCTCAATATTTAGATTTTTTTGCACCTTCAGATTCCAGATTTTCAAATATTGTCCAAACCATACATGAATGCAAATATTATTTATTCAGCTTATCAGACAGACACTTATGACTGGTTTTGTACTCCAGGGTCACATTTTGGAGTACTGTGAACTATATTTGAATAATCTGAAGCAGTCCTGGAGCTCTCGACACTGTACATTTTGCATTAATTAAACACTTGATTAATATTTTGAGTTTATTAGTCGAGAACCCAAGAGCTGAAATGGGTGTTTGGTTAAGTAGACATGCAAAATGTTTCCTTTTTCTGCTATAAATAGCATTTTGTCCAATGGATGTTAAAAGTTCTTAATTGGAACCCTTTATTTTTAAAGGTATAGTTCACCCAAAAATGTAAATTGTCATTATTTACTCACCCTCATGTCGTTCCAAACCCGTAAGACATTCGTTAATCTTTAGAACACAAATTAAGATATTTTTGATGAAATTCGACAGCTTTCTGACCCTCTATAGAGAGCAAGGGTTGTACCACGATCATGACCCAGAAGCTTAGTAAGGACATTGTTAAAATAGTCCATGTGACATCAGCGGTTCGACCTTAATTTTATGATGGAGGAGGAAAGACCCGTTTCTGGGTCCCCTTGCTGTCTATGCAGGGTCAGAAAGCTCTAGGATTTCACTACAAATATCTTCATTTGTGTTCTGAAGATGAACAAAGGTCTCACAGGTTTGGAACGACATGAGGGTGAGTAATAAATGACATAATTTTAATTCTTGGGTGAACTTAAGTAACCCTTTAAGAGTGCACTGAACTCTTGGTTTCCTTCTGCCTCCTCCTCCGCAGCAGCAGCCTAATGAAACATGAACTGGGGATTCCTGGAGAGTGTGTTAAGCGGGGTAAACAAGTACTCGACTGTCGTCGGGCGCGTCTGGCTCTCCGTCCTCTTCGTGTTTCGCATCCTGGTGTACGTGGCCGCCGCCGAGCAGGTGTGGAAGGACGAGTTCAAAGACTTCGTCTGCAACACACAGCAGCCGGGCTGCGAGCAGGTCTGCTTCGACCGCTTCTTCCCCATCTCTCAGGTGCGCTTATGGGCCATTCAGCTGATCATGGTGTCCACCCCGTCGCTGCTGGTGGCTCTGCACGTGGCGTATAGAGAGCACCGAGAGAGCAAGCACAAGAGGAAGCTGTACCTGGACAAAGGCAGCATCGATGGAGGGCTGTTCTTCACCTACATCACGAGCCTCATCCTCAAGACATCCTTCGAGGTGGCTACTCTAATGGCTTTCTACTTCTTGTACAGCGGCTTCCACGTTCCTCGCTTGCTCCGGTGCGAGGAGAGCCCCTGTCCCAACACGGTGGACTGCTACATCGCAAAAGCCACCGAGAAGCAAGTCTTCCTTTATATCATGGGCTGCACGTCTATACTGTGCATTGCACTGAATGTGGCGGAGATGGTGTACATCATATCGAAGCATTGCTGGAAGTGCTTCAGTAAGAGGTACGCTCCTGTTCACGAAAGAAGGCCTCCGTCTACGCTCACTCTCGGCTCTCCACCGCCGCTAGCCATGTCCAAAGAAGAAGGGCTTCATTCCACGCCGGCTGGAAGGGATGCATGCTAGACCAGTTCTTCTCCGCTGATGCCTCGCGGACAAGGAAGAACCAGAGCAAATACAAATAACAAGCTACAGTCATGTAGAGCTACGTTAGCATAACAAACATAAGCATGCACTTTCAAAAGAGGAAGAGAAGACACTTCTCATATCTTTTGTTGGCAGAAATTCGTGCTATTTGAGTAGCATCAAGTCAAATTAAGACTTCTGCATGCCCTCATACTCCTACAAAACTACACAAGATGACATTAAATACAGGTTAATTTGGAAAGTTTGTCAACCACAGTGTGTTTTGTGTGAAGAACATGAAACTATGTTGATTATTTAACATATTGTTGGACCATCCAATGGATATATATTAATATATTTATTTTTGTATATTAAATAATTGTGGCACTGTCCAATTACAGTACCAGATGACTTGGTGTAACTCTACAGACCCCCTTTATATCAAGTGTCTTTAACTACTATGTACTTAAATTAATCATTTTATACAATGCACTTATTGTATACATACACGTTTTATATGTACTTGCATTTAGAAAATACCTTTCTGTAGATACATCTTTTAATTACACGGCTGACCCTTAAACCTAATCATGCCCTTAACCCTATCCCATCTCAACAGCAGTTACAGTGATTTGCAATACAACGAACATTAGTACATTATCCCAAACTATTCATTATTTTAGATGCAAATACACAAAGCACCTAACATAAAGTGGAACCAATTGTACTCATGAGGACACGGTTTCTTTTGCATGTCGAAAATAAATAACCTTGTCAGGTCATCATGATGGATCGGTGTGTTATTCAAAATGACTCTACAACTTCAAAAGTACCAAGCATTGTTCCTGTGGCTCAGTGGTAGAGCATTGCGTTAGAAGCGAAAAAGGTTGTGGGTTCAATTCCCAGGGAACACATGCACTAAATGCATGAATATAAATAGAAAGAGCACTATGACTGACATCTACTATATGGACAAAATTATTGGAACACCCCCTTCTAATGAACAGGTTTGACTACTTTAGTAATTTCCATGCATATAATGATATACTAGGGAACTGTTTGGACAGGAAACTTTTTTACTCTCACCATGACAATGCCTCTGTGTATAAGGCAAGGTTAAAAAAAATAAATGATTGATTAAGTGTGCAAGAACTTGACTGGTCTGCAGAAACCTCTGGTGTGACTTTAAATGCAGATCTTGAGCCAAAAACTCATCACCAAACACTTGTACATATGGATACGGTCTTTAGACACTTCCAAAGCTGTTGCAACAGAGATGGAAATGCAATTTTTAAATGCATTACGTTTCCATAGCTTTGTAAGTGCCTTTTTCTGTTCTAAAGAAGAGGGGTGCCAATACTTTTGTCCATATAGTCAATAGATCAACTGTGTTCGTTTACCCGTACATATGGTATAGTTGTTTTTAACACTGCACTAGTCATATGTTCGATTCCCTAAACATTCCTCATAGCAGTTTTATAAATCCAATAACTGCAAGTAAGGATGAGACCAACAGAGTAACAAAATGCAAGCTGTATTAAATTGGTTGCTATTGAGTAACATACAGACTGCTGGTGGCAGTAATTGATCAAAGAGCCACACACAACATTATTGACAAAATTCAGATTTACAAGGTAAACAGGACCAAAACATTTACGAATTATACACAGCACTGCATAACATAATCGATAATATTCACTTTCAGCTGGATAGAAAAAAGTCCAATGGAATATTAAAAATTACAAGTCTATCCAACCCTCAAAATAAACAAAAAACTCCAAAGGAAACAAAAATGTGCTGAACAGCTTCGTAAAGATATACATGCTTTAGAGGTATTTCATCATCTACTGCAACTATAAAGTGAGCTTAACATACACAGTTCTGTTAAGTAATAAAAATCGCACTAGGGACCTTTAAAATAGTGGGTGTGTAGTGTTTTCCGGATCATCAAACATCCCACAGCTCCTTGACAATCAACGATCGTTCAGCATTCACCTCCAGCTAGAGATCAAACTACCAGGTACAGCTCATAATTGGGCACTGGTTTGCAGCAAGTTAGCAATCAACCTGAGTTCAGACACGAGGGTCTGCACATTAACTATCTTTCTGGAGGATCACCGCGGGTCGCATTTCATGAAGCTGCTTGAGAAGAATTTCAAAGACGCCGGAAAACACTTTCTGCACCTCAAAGGTGACGTTGCTGAGCGAGGTCAGTTTCTGGGGATTCTTGAATTCAACAAGTTTCAGGACTTCTCTCGAATATAATTTGGCATCAGATCTTCTGCACACGACCGTCGCAGTCTTCAGGTGGAAAGCAGTCATTTTTTTGCGTGCGCTTCCGTTCAAGGGTACCGTAGCTTTCCTCTTCTGGGAGGTCTTCGATTCCTGCAGAAACTGAAGAAAGGACACCTCGAATCCCATGGGCTTGAATGAACTCAGCGGCGTATTTTGACCAGGGGCATCTTCCTGTGCCATGGTAGTGCTGGAGGATGTGGAGTCAGAGTTTAAGTCCACGTAATTGACTGCAGAACTCTTTATGGTTCTTAGTCTCGTCACCCTTTTAGGTCCAAAGGACTTCTTTGCTTCAGTCTCTCCCTTGCGTGGCCGTCCTCTCCGTCTCTTAACAACCACAGATATCTCAGAGCACGTGTCTGTAGAAGGCTTTCCGTCGGACAGATCGACATCTTCTGTGCTCTCTTTCTCAGATGTAGGCTTGGAGAAATCGGACTCACTCTGGCCAGGCTCAGCGACCTCCTCATTCTCAGTCGTCTCGATGGAGCTCTCCTCTGAATTATCCGTGTCGTCGCTTCTGGAAGCGATGCGCTTGTATCTGGTTCGGGGTAACTTTTTACAGTATATGAAGTTGCTTCTCTGTTCTTCCAGATATTGCTTTGGGAGCCCATGCTGAAGATAATGTTTCATTATATTTCGCTCAGAACTGGTCACCGTTTCGCAACCCTTTATCATACAAGCGTACTGCAGTTGCAATCGTTTGGTGCACATTGCGGAGGCTTCTTCTTGTGTTTTCAAAATGGGTTTCCCATATTTGGTCCAGGAACTTTTGTTGGCTTTTCTCTTTTTAACAGCTATCTTCTTAATCTTAATGGGTTTCTTGTAAGTTTCTCTGTTCTCTTTCTCGACAACGTCAATTTCATACTTCCTGGGACGACCAAGTTTAACCCCATTCTTGCCTCCCTGTGGGTTCATGAGCAGCCGTTTGTACACGTCTTGGTGTTTCTTCATGGTGTGTCGCAGTAGATTTGACCGTGTGCTGTACGCGCCTTCACATCCTTCCACTGGGCATCTGAACATCCCTTCCACGGGGTCAACTTGAGAGAGATTGGTTTCTTTATGCTCTTGATCGAAATGGCTGATATATTTCCAGAAAGCGGTGAAAGTATTACAGCAGTTAGGTTGATCGCACTGAAACCTGCCAAGGTTGATACTGCACATCATGGCACCTGCTTTTTCAAGGGTTAATTTGTGGAGCTGAAGGTAGTGCTGGAGCAAGTCTGGAACTGATTGAAAAATGCAAGAACAGTCTTTGACTTGACACCTGAACTCATCCACCTCCTTGATGTCCATGTCAGGCTTTTCGTCGCTCTCTTCACTTCTCTCCTTGTCCTCCTCATCGTTCTGTTCATCTTGACTGTTGACCTCAAACTTAAGCAAAGCAGACTGGTGCACAGCTTTATAATGTAGAATCAAATTGTGTTGAATTGTAAAAGCTGCCACACAGCCCTGGTGAACACAACGGTACGGTCTGTAAGGGCTGAAAGCATCATCAGCATATGTTTTTTTCTCTTTAGTTTTTTTGGGAGATTCTTTTGGCTTTGCCACTCGAGACTTGCTAGGAGGTTTGGGCTTTTTGTCCAAGGACTGATTTAGTGCCTGTACTGGTGCTGAAGGATTCTGGGTAAAAGGGGCTATGGGTAGAATCTCTTTTAATGGGGACACATAGGTTGGGCCAGAAACGGGGGAATTTGTGGAAAAACACCCTTTTGCATTCTGAATAATTCTTGGAGTTGCAGAAGAACGGCCAGACACAATCACTGATGGCTGAGACGGCATGGGATTTTGCGGAGTTACTATCGGAGTTCCCACTGCAAGACTTTTGCACACAAAGGCAGATTGCTGGACAAGTGATGGAGTGATGCACTGTGATATTTTGACATTAACATCTCTAGTGGGGCCTGATGCACATGTAGCATTGCTTTGCTGCTGACGTGTATCCATAAGTGGAGTGTTTTTAACTGAATTGGGAATTTCTGGCACTGTACAAGGGCTTCCTCTGTCGTGCTCTGGGAGCATGTGATTGGACTGAGACTTAATTTTTATCTTCTTTATGTCTTCCTGTGAAAAGTTGTGTACTGTCAAATAATGGGCTTTGAGGTTGGAGTTTCGTGTGAAAGCCTTGGAACATTTTTGACAGCTGAAAGGGGCAACATTAAACTGGTCTTTCATTTGACTAAGCATGTCATCTGTGTAATTGTGCAGCTTGACAAGGTGTTTAAAAAGAGCATCTTTTGTCATGGCACTGTAAGTGCAACTCTTTGCGTCACATGCAAATGGTTTCACATATCTTGGTATCTTATTGGGTAAATCTTTGGACTCTGGCTTATTAAGCGGTTCAACATTCACTGCAGGACTATCCAAAGTTCTGGTCACCTCACTGATTTCTCTGTCTAGGTCAAGCTTCTCAAGAGCTTTTTGGATTTCCAATACTTCATCCACATTGGCTATGGTTGAATGGTTGGCCTGATCACTGACAGCACTTGAAACCGCAGGTGAAATGGTGTGAATTAGGCTATCATTTGAGCTCACCTCACCCAACTGCGAAACGGACTCGACAGGGACTTCGGCTGCGTTTCCCACATGTTGCTGCTCACTTTGAGGCTCATTCTGAATCAAGTTTGAGGTACGCTGTGAATCCCCACTGACGGGACTAGCAACAGACATTTGTGAGCAGGAACTGTCGACACTCGATCCACGAGGTAAGCTGCTTTTTTTGTGTAGGTCTCCAGCCAATATCTGTTCACGTAGTTTTTCTTTGACACTCTTTTCAGACATCAGGTTTTGAGCAAGACTTGCCATTACTGCCAGAAGTCCATCATTTGATAGGTCACTTGCATTCCTATTGGTTATTTTTTGCTCGGTCTCTTTCACTTTGTTTAAAGTTTCAGCTTGAAGAAATTGACTGACATGATCTGATGAACCACTATTCATGCTGGAAGTAGAATGGTCATCAGCCAACAACTGAGACAGAAGAGGATTACTGACACTCTCATTAAACAGTGGGTTCGATATCTCAGAATAACTTGCTTGTAGCTGATGTTTGACACTACCAGTGTGCTGTATGACACTAGTTTCTGACATACGACTACTCTGAGCATATGGACCACACGGGTTTGAAACCGCCTGCTGTTCTTGTCCAGAGCTCGCACACAGATTTGACGGGCTTTGCTTCAACACACCTCCCGTCTGTTTGTCATTGCTAGTGTAGGTGCCATTGGCTTGGGGAAAAGTGACATTCGGGAATAATTTTGGATCAAGAGGTCCCTTAGGCAGCGACAGGTTCACATATGAAGACGATGTTGGATGAGGTGAGTTGAGAAGATCAAGAAATGAGCTGGGGAGGTCTGCTGTCAGGTCAGCTTCATCAAATGTCTTGCAATGAGACCGCTTAGATAAATGTCCTCCAAGAGATTTGGGACTCTTGAATTCTCTATAACACCTGCAGCAAATGAACTTGCCATCTTTAATAATGGCAGGCCACTTTGTTCTTCCTTTTCGCTTAGCTCTTTTTTTGTCCCCATTACTTGACACATTTCCAGTGTTACTCTGAGAACTTGGAGAGCTCCCGTTTGATGGGGGGGGTTCAATGTTAGGAAGTGGCAAACCTAATGCTGTCTCTCCAGATCTCTCCAACTTCACCAAAGACTGGGTATTGGTTATTGCAGGGAACCATTCATTGTTTGTTTGTTGCGGGTAAGCTGCTGAAGAATCTCTGGGAACAGACTTGCTCAAACTGTCAGTGTAAGGGGGCATCACAGACATCGGAGCAGTTCCCAGATTTGTCTCGGTTACTGAATTAACGGCTGCCACCACATTAGGACTCATTACTTGTTGCGGAGAAATGAGATTGCCAAGTAAATGCAGACTGTCATCTGAGGCGCCATTGAGTTTTTGAACACTGTCTACTTGAGCTGTTGCTGAGTTAACATTAGGATTATTATGCGGTTGCAGATTAGTATAGCTCATTAATCTCTGCTGTGCATTGTCACTAGAAGCTGCATTAAGGTGAGTAAAATGACTGCTAGGAAGCGTGTTCATGTTTTGGGTCATTGACTGAGAATGAAATGAATTGTTCCTGGGGTCCCACAAATGGTCTGCTCCCATTTTGCGATTTGTGCCATTTCCAAGCTGAGAGAGAACAATAGGATCTAGCATATTGTCCATTTCATTGGTACGGATACGCCCTGGGGAAGCAGTAACGTGAGAGGAGACCGAAGGATAGCTGGGGTTTGTACGGTTGTTTGGGTAGGGAGGAGGCTGGACAAGGGGATTCTGTGTCTGGACACCGGGCACAGGGACTCTTTGGCCCAGCTGGTGTTTTGGATTGACAACTTTATTGTGGCTTCCATTTACAGGAACAGATCTGAGTTTGGACTTGCCCACCGCATTGTTCTTCTTTGCTAGTTTCCACTCCGTGTAAAAGTCAGGATGAACAGCCTTCATGTGTTTAGTAACACTTCTGTAAGAGCTATAGTCTCGAGTACATGATTCATGTGGGCATTTGTGTCTCTCTTTTTCTTTCACTACTTGGGCAATGTTCGTGTCTATTGGTTTCACAAATTTGTTCTCCAATACTTGTCCGTTATTTGGCATGGAAGGCATTTGTAGAGGAAGTGTCTGAGAAACAGGAGGAAGCATCGGACCCAACGAGAGAAGTGGTGTTGCATTGTGGGAAGTCTGTGTTGGAGCCGTCATGTTACTGCTATACATGCTCTGATAGGATGCCTGAACCGGAGCCAAGGGATTAGGAGTGTACTGCCTAAAGAGTTCATTGTTATTGTATAATGGAGTAGCACCTGAATCAACTGTCTGTAGCTGACCGTCAGGTGGTGGAACAGGCAGAAAGTCCTCCAATACACTCTTGTATGAAGATGTAGACGGCATGGGATCTGAATCACTCATCAAGGCCTCCAGAAGAGATTCTTCTGGTCTATGCTGATTTAGGTGAGGCATGCGAGTGTCCACTGTCTGGCCCAGGTGATCATTGATCTGGGGGATATGCTGATGGATGTGTTGTTGCTCAGGTTTACTTGTCCCAGAATGGACACACTCTTGAGCAGAAACCGCAAAAGCGCTATTTATCATATTTTCAACAGAATGCTTTATTATCACCATGCCAGATGGACGATCCACCTCAGACCCTGTGTCAGTGTCGTTTAGAGGGGTGACCGAGAGCAAACCAGGCTGAGCACAGCTCTGATCGTTTGGATTCGAGTGGTCTGGATGAGGGTCTGCTTGTTGAATACTTCGACTGTCCGTACACTGGCTTTCCACTTTTGTGACATGGCCCTCCGCATGAAGGTCTAACCCAGACTGTGAATGAAACACTTTACCACAGTCTGGTGCTTTGCAGGTAAATGTTTTGTAATGCTGTGCCTCATGGTCATAGAGTTTGTAGGCTTCATGAAAAATCTTGCCGCAACCCGGAAACATACACTTAGTCTTGAAGACCGGGTGGTCTTTCTTATGCACAATAAGTTCGGCATTGGAGTCAAAGCTGGCTTTGCAATTAAGCTGTATGCAAATGTATGGTTTGGTGCCACAGTGCATCTGTAGATGATCGTTTAGGTGATCAACACTGACAAACTGACGACGACAATACTGGCACACCACTTTTGTGCTCTGCATTTCAAGGAATCGCTTTGCTTCTTCATTGTCGCCATGATCCTTCACATGGGCAACGAGATTACGGAAATATTTGAATACCCTCCTGCAGCTATGGATCGGACAAATATTCCCTTCGCAAGAGTCATTGCCATCTCCATTGCTTAGTTTGTTGGACTGCCCACCATAGTTCTTTTTTGCCTTTTTCACTTTTTGATTTTCGCTGCTTTTAGCTTTCAGAGCAGCTATGACAGGAGCCGCTGTTTTGGGGTTGGCTAACTGCTTATTAGTCTTCATTGCAGCGAGACGCTCTTTGCATGAATGTTTCACATGCGATGCAACGTGTGGTTCAAGAGTCTCTCTCGTTTCGAATGTCTCTGTACATATCGGGCAGGTGTAGCATCCATCTTTGAGGTGAGTCTGCGCATGGCGCACTATTCGGTGACCAAGGAACTCCTTATCGCATAAAACACAGTACTGCATGTAAGCTTGCCAATTTCTGAAACGAGCCGAGACAAAACCTTTTTCTCGCAACTTTTTCATCTGTTTGTTCTTCTGCCTTTGATCTGCTATTTCATTTAGTTCATTTGTCGTATCCATGAAACACTGTGAGACGTCTTTGAACTCCTCGCTAAATATGCTGGTCTCTCCGCATAAGCCCTCAGGGTCACCATCATTTAGTTCATCGATGGAGGACACAATTGAGGCTTCCTCCCCCATAAGACCTAAACAGTGGCGTTTTAATGCCTTCCAGTTCCAGTACTCAGGATCAAAAGGCCACTGGGTTTTGAGGACTAAATGGAGCTCACAGCGCAGCGAGTTCGGTACTGGTAGATCTTCCTCGTCTAGCTTCTGGTCTGGCTCGTTGTAAAGAGTTTCCACGGCATAGTAGGAGTCCACGGTTGGCTCCAGGAGAAACTCTGTCAGCTGGCAGGCCCTTTTGACCTCCAGGTCCGAGGGTAAGAGGCAAGAAATGGTTTTGCAGACCGTGGCCTTGGTGCTTCCTTCGCACGACTCCAACCGCAGAGCTCGTATACAGAGCTCAACGCAAGTCGAAAGTCCAGCTTTGTCCATCTGGTGATTTGGAAAAGGAGTATTTAGTATTTAGCATCACGTTTAAAATTAACTGCATGACGTGAGAACAATAGAAGGCTCACCTCTGACTGGATGACTTTAATGAAATAGAGCAGGTGGAACACAGTCTTAGACAGAAATGACATCTGACGGCATCGGTCCAAAAAGCCTTGCTCTGACGTCTCTAATCGCTTGAGCAGTTTCCCCCAGAACAGAGTCAACTCCCTGACAGAGAACACACGACATCTCAAATTACTTACAAATGAAAGATTACCACTTGTATAAAGCCTATTTTAAAATATGTGACCCTGGAGCACAAAACCAGTCTTATGTGTCAATTTTTATAAATTGAGTTTAATGCATCATCTGAAAGCTGAATTAATAAGCTTTCCATTGATGTATGGTTTGGACAATATTTGTAAATCTGGAATCTGAGGGTGCAAAAATGTCCAAATATTGAGAAAATCATCTTTAAAGTTGTTCAAATGAAGTCTTAGTAATGCATGTTACTAATCAAAAATTGAGTTTTGATATATTTACAGAAGGAAATATCTTCATTGAACATGATATTAATATCCTAATGATTTTTGGCATAAAATAAAAATTATAATTTTGACCCATACAATGTATTTTTGGCTATTGCTACACATACCCAGCGACTCAAGACTGCTTTCGTGCTCCAGGGTCACATATTTATCATAGCTGGAGCAAATTCTACATAGTTTCCTGGCTCTACATAGATTATTCTGGCATTGGTAAAGTTTGTGACTTGCCAAGCACAGTAGGAGTCCTCTTGCAGAATCTGACGGGTCAAAAAACCAGAACACAATGTAAACGCAGCTTTCTCATCACCGTCAGCCTCAAGGTTGCAAATCATCTCTAAAGCATCACGACAGTCCACTCTTGAGAGCTGAAAAAAAGTCACTGATATAAGTTTGATATCTACCGAAGAATGTAAATATTTTCCAAAAGCCTTTAGACAACAATCAAGCAAGAATTCACACCTTTTGCATATGCACTTAGATTCAAGCTTTGGCTTATAAATATATAATTCTTTCATAACTACTAAATCTGGTGAGATGCAGATGCAGAAGTACTCCACCAGTCAAAAAACAGTCATAATGTGAAATGTTTTTACTATTCAAAATAACCGATTTCTATTTTAATGTGTTTAATTGATTGCTCTGATGTGCATTTTTATTATTATCATCAATATTTGAAACAGTTGAGTACATTTTCAGGATTATTTAATGAATATAAAAAGCCAAAGATCAACTTTTATCTGATATAATAAGCTTTTGTAACATTATGTTGTATATATGTCAGTATAATTTAATTTTCTTTAGGAATGAAATTATAGACATTAACACTTATTTAGTAAGGATGCTTTAAATTGATCAAAAGTAATGATAAAGACATTTATAAAATTACAAAAGATTTCTGTTTGTGATAAATGCCGTTGTTTTGAACTTTCTATTCAATTGGCCTTATGCACGGTTACTTCCTGGTTGTAGATAAGCCGGCTCAGTCTTTTCCGGTCAACTGTACTGCGCTGTAAATGGAGCATCCTGTGCTTCTCTATATAATCCATTCACAATCAGGAGAAGTTTTGTTTGTCTAAGATGACCAAACGTCCACGTATTCCATTTCAGGAATGACAAAAGCGAATGTTAAATTTACACGAGTGAATCCGTTAAATTATGCGGCGAGTCATTGCTATGATTGACAGAGACAACAGAATTAATTAATCTGAGCGATGTCAAAATAGAGCTGTGCATTAAGTGATTCATACTCAATTCAGACTATCAAAACTACAGGTCTGTGTTGGATCAAACTTAAACGACGTAGTTACTAAATTCAATCTAAACATTTCAAAATATTGAATGCATTATTATTATACCAAATTATGTATTTTGTATTTAAATAATTCAGCATAGGCTGTTGTCTGGCCTAATTTATTTATATATTTAAATGACAAGTGACTTTGTGTGACTTCCTGCACTTGCTATACTTTATACTTCAGTGCGATAAAGTACTAAATTTGTTATAATATTTATCTGTTGTAATAAATCAGAAAACGAGAAAAAAATAGGCAGTTTATATATGGTAGCTTCAGCCAATAAAGCATCCTATACTGCCATCTTCTGGTTATAACGGTAATTAAAATGTCTTGATTTAATTCGTAAGTCTGTTTTTTTTAAGACATGTTTTTGGCACATTTCTTCATAATTGAAAAGTGAACCTTTAAATAAAGTGAATTTTACTGCACATATTTGAGAAATAATAAAGGCTTTACATTTTTACTAAGATTTTAAAAGTGTTCATTGTCTGAAGTCTGAAGGTAAGATATTGATTATCGAGAATAACATTACATGTCGTTTAAGAGATTATCATAACTGCCTAAACTGTTAAGATGGTGTTTATTTGCCAGCATTTAAATGTAGTTACGTGTATGTATGGGTATTTCCCTGAGATAACAAGACTGCGTATACAATAATATGTTCTTTAATAACATGAAACTGTGTGTTAATGCCGCGGTCATTATTTACGGCGTTGCAATGAGTTTTTTTCTCCGATTCTGATTAAAATTAGGCAGGAGAGGTTTCTGTGAGAGTCTCTACCTATATACAGCACATATAAAATGAGCTTCACCGGAAGTTTACGAGCTGGCGTATCTTTATCCGGAAGTTCTAAAAAGCGCTCCGTGCATATGGTCTATTCAAGTTTATTTGCATAGCGCTTTTTTACGATGCAATTATATTCAATGAAACCTGAAAAAAAATAAAAATAATAATTACGTAATAATAAATGTTTTTTTTGAGCAGCAAATCAAATACTAGAATGATTTCTGATCATGTGACTGACATTCGGCTTTGAAATCACAGGAATAAATTACATTTTAAAATATATTAACATTGTTTTTAATTAGTAAAAATATAGTAGGCAATATTTGAAGCGGATCAAAAAAGTTAATCAAAGCAAGACAAAAATGCATTTTAGTTTGAGGACAACTTTGATGAAAGGTTTTGATTCAAACGTTGAATGTATTTGGTGTATTTTGGATCATTCATTAACTACTAGTGCTTATTCTTTAGGTACTAGTGTCTATTGTAAAGTTACTAGTACTTATTTGTTAGATACTAGTACTTATGTATTCGTTACTAGTACTTATTCGTTAGATACTAGTACTTATTCGTTAGATACTAGTACTTATATATTCGTTACTAGTACTTATACGTTAGATACTAGTACTTATACGTTAGATACTAGTACTTATTCGTTAGATACTAGTACTTGTTCGTTAGATACTAGTACTTGTTCGTTAGATACTAGTACTTATATATTCGTTACTAGTACTTATACGTTAGATACTAGTACTTATTCGTTAGATACTAGTACTTGTTCGTTAGATACTAGTACGTATTCGTTAGATACTAGTACTTATATATTCGTTACTAGTACTTATTCGTTAGATACTAGTACTTATTTGTTAGATACTAGTACTTATTTGTTAGATACTAGTACTTGTTCGTTAGATACTAGTACTTGTTCGTTAGATACTAGTACTTGTTCGTTAGATACTAGTACTTATTCGTTAGATACTAGTACTTATTCGTTAGATACTAGTACTTATTCGTTAGATACTAGTACGTATTCGTTAGATACTAGTACGTATTCGTTAGATACTAGTACTTATATATTCGTTACTAGTACTTATTCGTTAGATACTAGTACTTATTCGTTAGATACTAGTACGTATTCGTTAGATACTAGTACTTATTCGTTAGATACTAGTACTTATTCGTTAGATACTAGTACTTATTTGTTAGATACTAGTACTTATTCGTTAGATACTAGTACTTATTCGTTAGATACTAGTACGTATTCGTTAGATACTAGTACTTATATATTCGTTACTAGTACTTATTCGTTAGATACTAGTACTTGTTCGTTAGATACTAGTACTTGTTCGTTAGATACTAGTACTTGTTCGTTAGATACTAGTACTTGTTCGTTAGATACTAGTACTTGTTCGTTAGATACTAGTACTTGTTCGTTAGATACTAGTACTTGTTCGTTAGATACTAGTACTTGTTCGTTAGATACTAGTACTTGTTCGTTAGATACTAGTACTTGTTCGTTAGATACTAGTACTTGTTCGTTAGATACTAGTACTTGTTCGTTAGATACTAGTACTTGTTCGTTAGATACTAGTACTTATTCGTTAGATACTAGTACTTATTCGTTAGATACTAGTACTTATTCGTTAGATACTAGTACTTATTCGTTAGATACTAGTACGTATTCGTTAGATACTAGTACTTATTCGTTAGATACTAGTACTTATTCGTTAGATACTAGTACTTATATATTCGTTACTAGTACTTATTCGTTAGATACTAGTACTTATTCGTTAGATACTAGTACTTGTTCGTTAGATACTAGTACTTGTTCGTTAGATACTAGTACTTGTTCGTTAGATACTAGTACTTATTCGTTAGATACTAGTACTTATATATTCGTTACTAGTACTTATACGTTAGATACTAGTACTTATTCGTTAGATACTAGTACTTGTTCGTTAGATACTAGTACGTATTCGTTAGATACTAGTACTTATATATTCGTTACTAGTACTTATTTGTTAGATACTAGTACTTATTTGTTAGATACTAGTACTTATTCGTTAGATACTAGTACGTATTCGTTAGATACTAGTACTTATTCGTTAGATACTAGTACTTATTCGTTAGATACTAGTACTTATTCGTTAGATACTAGTACTTATTCGTTAGATACTAGTACTTATTCGTTAGATACTAGTACGTATTCGTTAGATACTAGTACTTATATATTCGTTACTAGTACTTATTCGTTACTAGTACTTATTCGTTCGTTACTAGTACTTATTCGTTAGATACTAGTACTTATTCGTTAGATACTAGTACTTATTCGTTAGATACTAGTACTTATTCGTTAGATACTAGTACTTATTCGTTAGATACTAGTACGTATTCGTTAGATACTAGTACGTATTCGTTAGATACTAGTACTTATTTGTTCGTTACTAGTACTCATGTATTCGTTACTAGTACTTATTCATTAGATACTTGTACTTACTACTAAGATTTTTTATTTTACTATAATTTTTTTTAATTGAACTACTTTAGCCATTTGGACTAGTCATAACATAAGACGAGTAAAAAAGCAGATCTGACTAGTAAGATAAGAATTGTTACTAGTAGTGATTACAAAAGATACTAGTATCTAATAAATGTGTACTAGTATCTATTGAATAAGTACTAGTATCTATTTAATAGGTACTAGTATCCAATGAATAAGTACTAGTATCTAAAAAATATGTACTAGTACCTAATGAATAACTACTAGTACATAAAAATTAAGTACTAGTCACTAGCGGAATACTTACTAGTCAAAACTGAATAGTTGATATCTTAATGACGGATCCCCATTGAAGTCAATGGCAAAAATTTTATATTTATTACTAGTAACAATATAATAGTTACTAGTCACTATTGAAATAAGTACTAGTATCTAATAAATGAGTACTAGTAGCATGAAAATAGATACTAGTACGGCTTATAGATTAAATCTCAAAACGGCTTGCCATAGTGTGTATTCTCAGTGAACGGGTCCACGGGCTCACCTCTTCCATTACAAGCTCCTGGGGAGCAGACGTGCACAAACAGACCAGGTGAATCTGCTTAAAGTGTCCCTTCTCCTCAAATTCAGCGAGCTCTGCACAAGCCTTGGCCAGCGACGCAGCCTGATCCACACAGCTGTCTTTGATCAGGTGCTTCACTCGCATCCGCAGCAGCGCTTGTCCTTCCAGAGCGAGGAACTCACAGACTGCACAGAACACACAAACACTGTTTTAATGCATTAACTCAACCGGCGTGTCAGTTCTGTTGTCAGGTCATATCTGAAGAAGAGAGGAACGTTATTGAATAGATCCGAGGACCTTTCTCTTGCGGCGGCATGTCATTGGTGAGAATGCCCTGCAGCGTGGGATTGCACCAGACCCCTTGCTCTCGTGCGATGGTGGAGAGGATCAACAGATTGCTGAGTCCCTTCTCCTGGACCAGAGGATGGGCAATCTGCACACATGATAAAACAGTGGAAAATGTGCATTCGTGACCCTGGAGCACAAAACCAGTCATAACGGTAATTTTTTTAGAAATTTAGATATATTTATTCAGCTTTCAGATGATGCATCAATGTCCATTGATGTATGGTTTGTTATGATAACACAATATTTGGCTGAAAATCTGGTGCAAAAAAAATCTAAATATTGAGAAAATAATTTTTAAAGATATTCAAATTAATTTTTAGCAATGCATTTTAATAGTTTTGATATATTTACGGTACAAATATCTTCATGGAGCATGATCTTAATATCTAATGATTTTTTGCATAAAATTAAAATGATAATTTTGTCTCATACAATGTATTGTTGTCTACTTATGACTGCTTTTGTGCTCCAGGGTCACATTTGTTGTTGACCATGAAGTTATGGATTATTCTCGCCCATTACTGTGGAAGACATCAAAGTTGACCAATACAAATACTAGCATAAATGTACCTGGACAGATGACCTGAACCTCTCCCACAATGCATCTGGGATATTCCGGGGCAGAGAAAGCAGCAACTCTGCACAACTCCTACAGAAAGAAAAGCAAGAAACACTTAAACAGCGAAGTAAGAAATACTGTTTTTTTCCAAGTGCATACTTACAGCGAGAGCCTCTCGAGCACGACTGGCACCTCTTCACACTGGGCAGAGAGGTGCGGGGACGCCTGTGCGAAGCTCAGCAGGGCGATGATGTAAACCTCCAGAGCTGGCAACGGCTCGTCCTCGATCCTCCACAGACTGGCGTACTCCCCCAGCGTCTGCAACGAGCACAAGCACCCACGTCAATACAACACCTCCACCAGCCCACCCTTTATGAGACTCGAAAGAGACGGTGATCATTCGACACGCAAAGCAATGCCACGGTGTCACAAAGATAACATGATAACGAGAGCACTACTGTAGGAGTTGTGATTGTGAGGTATCATCATTTAGTAACAGTACTTTGTATTTATTTCAGTTTCCTCTTGTTCATGTACTCTCTTCAGCTCATATAGCGCAAAGGGCAATGCACAAAAACTCTTGTGTTGTTATTATAATGATCTGCTTAATCTGACACTGTGATGCTGTAATTGTGACGTTTGGAGAAATAAATACATGCACCTTATCAGAGGTGGAAAGTAACGAATTACATTTACTCGCGTTACTGTAATTGAGTAGCTTTTTTGTGTACTTGTACTTTTTTAAGTAATTTTTTTTATCTGTAATTTTACTTTTACTTAAGTATATTTTGTGTGAAGTATTGTACTTCGCTACATTTTAAAACACATTCGTTACTGAGTAAAAAAAAAAATCGCTCCGTGGAAACAACTGCAGTAAATAATGGGCAGAAGAAGAAACTGGCGCTAAAATCACAAGAAAGATGCAGACGAACAAGACAGGCGTTAATGGTGCAGACCCAGCTGAAAACCAGACCCCGTCATACTCTACTGAAGTTGAACTCGAAGGAAATGAAGTGAACCCCTGGCCATATTCATGCTCTATTATGCAGTGTTAGCTGTGTTTGCCTCGGGAGACCGAACTAGCAGCTTATAAATATATCGACATCACCCTTCGCAAGCATGTGGAGGTGAGGTAAATACTTGCATCATTGCATTGGTGGTTAAAATGAAGCTTTGACGGTTTTGCACAAATGAGCCAAAAAGACAGTGGTGCAGGGTGTGCAATATCATCTGAGATAATATAGTAATTGTTGTTTTAACGATGTGCGATTTGACATTATCAGTATTTTGCCCAAAACCAAACAAAACACTCTAAACAGTGTGCCGTGAAATCTAGTAACGTTAGTTTAGACTAATCCGCGTGCATCTGGAGTGCTTTCTTTCACTGCGTGATTCAGTCTGTTAAAATGCGTTTAGAATGATCACAACATTGAAGATATAGAAGCAGAAAATGTATATATTTATATAATTTAATATAGTAAGTCAACATCACATGAAGAATGCCTGTAGTTTTTCTTTTTACAACAGTTCAAAAAACATAAGTTAATTAAGAGACTTGCGTTTTAGTCACCATATTGCCTGTTTTTGCTCTATTTCGACAACAAAAATAATACCAAACACAGCCACCATACACAGTTTTGCGTCTCTGACTCTGAGCAATGACGTGTTTTGTTCCTGAATGTATTAACCGTTTAAATGATTCTGTTCAATCGCAATGACTCACTTATCAGTGACTTGCTGACACCTACTGGTGGTTCTAATTTAACATTTAAAGTATCTTTTGATTTATTTATTTCAAATGACTATTTAACATTTGTGACCCTGGCCTGGAGCACAAAACCAGTCTTAAATCGCTGGGGTATATTTGTAGCAATAGCCAACAATACATTGTATGGGTTAAAATTATACATTTTTCTTTTATGCCAAAAATCATTAGCATATTAAGTAAAGATCATATTCCATTAATATATTTTGTACATTTCCTACTGTAAATATATCAAAACTAAGAGCTTAATTTGAACAACTTTAAAGGAGATTTTCTCAATATTTGGATTTTTTGCATCCTCAGATTCCAGATTTTCAAATATTGTCCGATCATAACAAACCACACATCAATGGACATATTATTTATTCAGCTTTCAGATGATGTATAAATCGCAATTTAGGAAAATGGACCCTTAGGGTTTTGTGGTTCAGGGTCACATTTTATGTCTTATTTATCAAAACATTATTTCTGCATTTGTAACTGCAGGCTAAATGCATTCATGTCAGTGTGTAATAACATCTACGCCACTTCAGATGAACTTTCTGCGTTTCCTCTGCATTGCAAAGATGAATTTTGTTGATACTGATTTAATTTCCCTGGTAACAGCCCTA
>QVTF01020377.1:650000-667500 GCA_003573665.1 Oxygymnocypris stewartii | reverse complement strand
TTAAAGCAGTTCAAACATAGCGTAATCATTCATTAACAACAACAACAACAACAACAACACAAATACTTGATGGTTTCTATTGACTTATACTCTATAAAGTGCTGGGTTAAATACAACCCAGCGCTGGGTACAATATGGACCAACCCAGTGACTTACACCTTTATAGAGTGTAAGTCAATAGAAACCATCCAGTATTTGTGTTGTTGTTGTTGTCAGTGAATGATTACACTATGTTTGAACTGCTTTAAAAGATGACGAAGAGCTCACTAACAATGACTTTCATTATTTTTTCTGTGGAGCATAAAATAAGATATGTTGAAGAATTTGGGTAAGCAAATGGTTGCTGGTAAACTCTACAAAGTGCTGGGTTAAATACAACCCAGCGCTGGGTACAATATGGACAAGCCCAGCGATTGGGTTACTACCCAGAAGTTTGGGTTAAACATTTAACTGTTTATTACTGTGAAAACAACCCAATCGCTGGGCTTTGTCTGTATTGTACCCAGCACTGGGTTGTATTTAACCCAGCACTTTTTACAGTGTACCAGCAACCGTTTGCTAGTCATTGTCAGTGAGCTATTCATCATCTTTTAAAGCAGTTCAAACATAGCATAATCATTCATTAACAACAGCAACAACACAAATACTTCTCGGTATCTTTATTTGTATTGCCTGCTCATAGGGTTATGGTATTTTAATATCGTCAAAAGGAGGGAAAGTTTGATGGTGTCTGTGATTGTCTCCCATCAATAAATGGCACCACCTCCTGATGTCTTTTGTTATTTACAGTGATTTCACTAAAGAAAGGAAATCAGATAAACTGATCATCAATCAAAACAATATCTTATTTAACACATTGGAGGGCAGGTACATGAAGGGTCTTTCTGAATGAAGTTTTGTCAGGACAGTGATTTCAGATTCACTGATTAATATGACTCATATCTTTATTTTGTGCTGTTAATTTAAGACACGTATGGACATATGAGAACATCTACTGCATAGGCAGGGTGACCCAGCCTTAGCTTTATTACTTTTACTTTTGAAGTGTTGTAATGACTGAATAATATTTATTAATAATGAATCTTTCAGTCAAAGTGTAAAAAGGTTTGGCTGTGCAGAACGCAGCAATAATTTTAAAGAAATCATGTATGTGTCTGTGTGTGTGAGTGATTGTGTGAGTGCCTGTGTGTGCGTGCGTGTGTGTGTGTGTGTGTGATTGTGTGTGTGTGTGTGTGTGTGTGTCTGTGTGTGTGTGTGTGTGTGTGTGTGTCTCTCTGTGTGTGTGTGTGTGTGTGTGCGTGTGTGTGTGTGTGTGTGTGAGATGTGAGTGTGAGGTGTGTGTCTCTCTGTGTGTGTGTGTGTGTGTGTGTGTGTGTGTGTGTGTGTGTGTGTGTGTGTGCGTTTCTGTGTGTGTGTGTGCGTGTGTGTGCGAGTGAGTGTGTGTGTGTGCGTGTGTGTGTATATATATATATATATAATTATATATATATATACATTATATATATATACTGCCCACGAACGGATGCGTGTCTATAGCCCCTTTCACACAGTAATAACAGTAAACTACCGTAAAATTACCGGAATGACTTTACCGGTAAATTCAAAAATGTGCTGTTCACACAGGCAACGGCATTCTGTCTTTTTTCCGGTAAAGCTCCATTCACACAAATTACCGGTAAAGTCTGTGACATCATAAACCAGAAATGACCTCTAAACGGCTGGCCTCCCGCTGTTGTGTTTTTAAATATCAAGGGCTAGCACGCTCAGTGTTTTTCATTTGTGTGTCAAGCGTTCACATTCATGCAGCTGCTTTTGGCCCAGAGACATCGTACTTCAAACCGAACTAGACAGCGTGGAGTAAATGCGTCATCTGCGTCCGAATGCTGTGATTGGCCTAGAGACACTGAAGGTTGAATTTCATTGGCTCTGCACTCTCAGAAATACAAAAGCTGTCACTGGGGCTGTATCGTTTCAAAAGGTACATGTTTGTACCTAGAGGGACTACTTTGGTACCTTAAAGGTACATATGAGTACTTAAAGTGTACATTGAACTTAATAGGTACAAAAGTCATCACTTCCGGTGGCGCTGCTGAGTTCAGTCGCCTGTGAATTAGCTCCGCTCAGAATTGTGCTTTTATGTGTGTTTCTTACCTATTTTTTTATTTTTTTTACTTCTCTTTTGATACGTGTATGTCTGCAATGATTATGTACGACAGAAGAACACTTTTGGACATTGGACATCGCTACACTAACCTGATTAAGGATACTTTATCCACGGACCCAGCGTGGCCATTGGAGATACTTCGGAGCACCGAGTTGAACAATGACCACCTGAACAACCGCAGGAGGCGAAGGAAACACCGCGGGAGACGTGCTGGAATACGCAGCAGACTGAGGAAAAGGGCTCACTGCCCTCCTCTTCCAAGTATTCTGCTCGCTAATGTTCAGTCATTGGAGAATAAGATGGACGATCTTAGAGCCAGGATTAGTTTCCAACGAGACATTAGGGACTGCAACATCTTTTGTTTGACCGAAACATGGCTCACGCCAACGGTCCCGGACACCGCTGTAACGCCGTCTGACAACTTCTCTGTTTTACGGATGGACAGATCAGCCGAGGCCGGAAAAAACAAAGGTGGTGGAGTGTGTTTCTTTATTAACAAGAAATGGTGTGACCCCAGGAATATCTCCATTCTGTCGCGTTCCTGTTCGCCTCATCTGGAGCATCTCTCCATTATCTGCCGCCCCTTCTATCTGCCCCGGGAATTTACATCGATCCTCGTGTCTGCCGTTTATATTCCTCCACAAGCAGACACTAGCGTGGCTTTGTCAAATCTCCACGATGAAATCAGCGGATATATCAACAAACATCCCGACGCTGCATGCATCATCGCTGGGGACTTTAACAGGGCCAACCTCAAGAAAGTCCTGCCGAACTTTCATCAACACATATCCTGTCCAACCAGAGGACTGAATACACTGGATCACTGCTACACTCCGCTCAATAACGCCTACAAAGCCCACTCACTGCCGGCTTTTGGCAAATCAGATCATGTCGCCATTTTTCTCATGCCGGAATACAAACAAAGGATCGCTTGCGAGCCGCCGGTGGAGAGGGAAGTGACGCGCTGGTCCTCCCACTCTGAAGCTATGCTACAGGCGTCTCTTGATGACGTCGACTGGGACATGTTCCGGGCGAGTTCATCTGACGTCAGCGAATTCACGGATGTAGCAGTAAGCTTCGTAAACACGCTAACCGAGCAAGCCACTGAAACGGTAACAATAAGGACATTTACTAATCAGAAACCGTGGGTGGACAGATCAATCCATGATGCGGTTAACCATCGCACTGCCGCATACAATGCCGGTCTGTTGTCAGGGAACATGAGCGAGTACAGAACATCATGCTACGCTCTCCGGCGTGCAATACGAGCCGCTAAGCGCCGGTACAGTGAGAAAATTGAGTCACATTTCCAGCTCAATGACTCTCGACGCATGTGGCAGGGACTGAAGACCATCTGTTCCTCTGGAAATAAATCCTCCGCAGAGGTGAGAGCAGATCCGCTGCTGGCCGAAGAGCTAAACACCTTCTACGGTCGCTTTGACTGCAATGGCGGCGCAAATCTGCCGAACAGCTCGTCAGGAAGCAGCAGACAGAGCAGCAATGATCATGTAATCACCTTTTCAGAGGATGACGTTCGGAGGGAACTAAAGAGAGTGAACGTCAGGAAAGCAGCAGGACCTGATGGGATTACTGGCCGCGTTCTGAGGTCCTGTGCTGATCAGCTTGCTGGTTTGTTTACTTGCATATTTAATGAGTCCCTTGCTACCTCTGTTGTTCCCACCTCCTTTAAAAAATCTGTCATAATCCCTGTGCCTAAGAACAGTAAACCCTCTTGCCTGAATGACTATCGTCCAGTTGCCCTCACATCGACGGTCATGAAGGTTTTTGAGAGACTTTTAAAGAAACACATTTGCTCCTCCATCCCTGCTACCGGCCAAATAGGTCTACTGACGATGCCATCTCCCAGGTACTGCACTCCTCCCTCACTCACATCGACAGCAAAAATGGCAACTATGTCAGGCTGCTATTCATAGACTACAGCTCGGCTTTCAACACTATAGTCCCCACCAAGCTGACTGTTAAACTCTCAGACCTTGGCCTAAACACTTCACTTTGTGACTGGATTCAAGATTTCCTCACCGCCAGACCACAAGTGGTGAAAGTCGGCCAGTTCACCTCCAACTCCATCACCCTGAATGTAGGAGCCCCACAGGGCTGTGTCCTGAGCCCCCTGCTATACTCTCTATACACCCACGACTGCGTGTCCTCACACAGCTCCACCTCTATTGTCAAATTTGCGGATGATACTGTGGTTCTGGGCCTCATCAACAACGATGATGAGGCCGCATACTTGGATGAGGTGGAGAGACTTACATCATGGTGCCAGGACAACTGTCTCTCTCTGAACGTGAGCAAAACTAAGGAGCTGATCGTGGACTTCAGGAAGAGACAGCAGCAGCCCTACACTCCTCTTATGATCAGCGGGACCCCTGTGGAGAGGGTGAGTAGCTTCAAGTACCTCGGTGTAAACATCTCCGAGGACCTGACTTGGACTACACACATTCAAACTCAGGTGAAGAAAGCCAGGCAAAGACTGTACCATCTGCGACAGCTGAGGAAATTCAGGGTCTCACCAGCTATCCTGAAAACTTTCTATTCAGGGGCCATAGAAAGTGTACTGACTCAGTGCATCTCAGTGTGGTATAATAATGCCACAAACCAGGACTGCAAAGCTCTACAGAGAGTCGTGCGCTTAGCTGAGCGCATCTCAGGGTCTGCTCTCCCCTCTCTGCAGGACATCTACCTCAAACGCTGCAGAAGCAGAGCTGCAAAAATCCTCAAAGATTCTACTCACCCCGGTAACCATCTTTTCTGTTTACTGCCATCTGGCAGGCGCTTCAGGAGCATGATGGCAAAGACTGAAAGACTGAGGAAGAGCTTCTTCCCTCAGGCCATCAGGCTCCTAAACACAAACTCTGTTTCATAAACACTCACAAGACCCATTGTCAACTGTAAATATCATCACATTCTCATCATTGCTGCTCTATGTACAATACCATGAACAACCCGTCTGCACATCCCTCTTATTCACATTACTATTTATTAAGTCCCAGTACACTGTTTTTTTTTCTTTTTTTGTACATATTATTGTTTTTTTTGCACATCTTGTTGTTTTTTTGCACATCTCATTGTCTTTTGCACATCTCATTGTCTTTGCACATCTTATTGGTTTTTGCACATCTTATTGTTTTGCACTTTTTTATTTCATTGCACATTTTACTCTTATTTCTCATTTTCTTACCATATGTATGCCCTTGTGTTATGTTACTTATATAATTTGTATTCTTATTGTTTTGCACTGTCCACTGAGCGGACCTGATTCGATTGCATTTCACTTCTAGTTATGCCCTGTATAACTATTATGTGACAAATAAAGAAACCTTGAACCTTGAACCTTGAAGTGTACCTTTTGAAAATGGACCGCCCAAGTGACAGCTTTTGGACCTTTATTTCTGAGAGTGTGGATTGGCCCAGAGTAGACGTCTTACATCAGTGTGTTCTAAACTCGTTCACGCTCATATTCTGCATTCACACAGAATCATTCCAGCAATTTACAGGTAATTTTCCAGCAATGTTTGTATGTGTGCTTATTTGTGCTCCTTCCGCCTGAACAGTCTCTTGAAAGCCTGCTTGAAGTCCTCGTTGAAGCTGGTGTACAGTAGCGGGTTAATGAGCGAGTTGATGTATCCCAGCCAGGTGAGTGCATCGGACACCTGAGGCGATGGGTTGGGCACGTTTAATCCCACCAGCAGCTCTTTCAGGAAGAACGGGAGCCAGCATAGGATAAAGGCTCCCAGGATGAGCCCCAAAATCCGAGCCGCCTTCCTCTCCCGAGACGTGCAGATCTGGTTCCTCTCGTCAGGCTCCGGCGGTACGCGGACGGCGGCGTGGTTGCGGTCGAACTCCGTGTTGTGGTCAGAGGTGGAGACGTCGGAGATGCAGAAGGCGTGTTTGGCACGGCAGTGGTTCAGCGAGTTGGTGCTGTCGATGCTGCGGCTGCTGAAGTGGCGTGAGGAGCCACGTTTCTGGTAAAGTGTCTTGGCAGCGCTGTAAATCCGGGAGTATAGGATGAGAATGAGAGTCATGGGGATGTAGAAAGCGCCGAACGTGGAGTAGATGGTGTAGCCCACGTGATCGTGCTCGATGATGCACTGCTCAGTCCCGTCCCCGCGCTGCCTCCAGATCAGAGGTGGAATGGAGATGAAGATGGAGATGAGCCAGACAATGGCCACCATGACGCCAGCGCGCCGGGGCGTCCTCTTGCGGGCGTACTCGATGGCTTTGGTGATGGCCCAGTAGCGGTCGAGCGCGATCACGCACAGGTGCATGATGGAGCAGGTGCAGCAGGTCATGTCGATGCTCAGCCACGCCTCACACACGAACGGCCCCAGCAGCCAGGTTTCGGTGGTGATGTAGAGGATGCTGATGGGCATCACCAGCACGGCCACCAGTAAATCAGTGACGGCTAGAGAGCAGATGAGGTAGTTTGCAGGGAGGTGGAGCTTCTTGGTGGTGCAGATGGCTGCGATGACAGCGGCGTTCATCACGGCCGTCAGCAGCGTCAGCAGTGCCAGCAGAGCCACTACGGCCAGCCGCTCCGTCAGCAACTCCACGCCGAAGGCCGACCCTGGGGTGGCGGTGGTGTTGGTGGCGTTGGCCGGAGTGCCCAGGTAATTCTCCATCTCCATCCTGCAGGCTCTCCCTCAGTCTGGAGGATCCCTCAGCCCGGGACTAAAGCCCTAAAGACTCGCGTGCTGGATCAGTGACGGCCTGTTGGACACACAGTTAACATGCCATTTATGTCAAATTAGTTACTTAAAATGATTACTAATGACTAGGGTTGCCACAAAAGGTGGAACATTTCCAATACATTTTGGAAACAGTCTAGGAATTTTGAAAGCTTTCCAGGTTTCCAGAAAGTTTCCGGTAATTCCCACCCCTTTGCATCCCTACTAATGACTTCTAATTTCTAGAGCATGCAGACAAAGTGCAATCTAAATTCACCGTTGGTAAACTGGGCTTGACTATCAATGCAATAGAAATGTGAAAACATTTTAAAATTGGTGCAACTTGACTAGAGAAATCAGAAAAAGGCATTGACGTTCGCTTTTGCCGAAAGTTTTAACACCCTTTAATGCACTTTAGAATTTTGGTGCCGCCCCTCTGTCCATCCCACTATCTGTAGTTCAATCTGTAGTTTAAACAAAAGCCCTGAAGTTGTCAAAACTCAGTGGACTGGCAGATATTTGCTGACAAATAATCATGTATACCTGTCTAGGTGCAGGTAAGATGGAGAAAGAGTACACATTGTTTGTTTGCTTGTGCTTCCAACATTGTAACAGTTTAAAGTTGAAAATCTCCGGCAATAGCAATGTGAAGTTTATTTCGCAACCACAGTTAAAAATAAATAAAATTTGACCAAAGTGCTTCACAGTAATATGAATACAGAAATAGAAATACAGAAATAACTATGTTCAAAACAAAGCAAAAAATTCCCAAAAGCATCGTTAACCAACCATGGTCGCAAGTTCCATCGTTAGCAGCATAGTTCAACGATTCGGTGTTTCCCGAAACCATAGTTCAAACGAATGTTCGCTAAACTTACATGGTTTGAACTACAGCTCTCGACCTGTGCTTAGAAGCATAGCTTCTTGTTAGTAAGATACATGGACTTGAACAAATATGCTCTTGGGCACAATAAGCAAGCTAACATGCAGTACTATCTGTATCTTCCATTCTATCTAAATATAAATGCATGTTAATTATGTATTTTTGCACGTTCATCGTAAGCGCTGTTTTTGAAGAGTGCGCATGTGCATGAATGCCAAAGGTAACCCTGGAGTATGACGGGAAACCGCGATGGATCAAACATCAAATAAAGCAAAATGACTGGGAACAAAAATAGTAAATTAGTCAGTAGATGCCATGCTCATTTTAGAGATCTCTAATCAGTTAAATAGCAGAAGTTACTTCTCCACCACACGCGTGTGACGTCATCGACAACGGCCCTATGTTGTTGATCTAACATGGTTCAAGCGACGGAGATGCGACCGTGTTCGGTAACAGTCGTTTCCTAAATGATTCATCGTACCATGGTGGTTAATCAGCGAGTTACATCATTGTTCGGGAAACGCACCCCAGTACGGGAGATTGTGGTAATTTCTGATACATTAAAAACCAAGGAAAACTAAAGAGTTTTAGCAAATATTTAAAATCAGAAAGTGTTCGAGCAGCTTTAACACACAGTGGAAGACTGTTACACACTTTAGGGCCGAAAGCAGAAAAAGCTTGATCCTCTTGCCATTTTAGTCTAGTCCTAGGAACATTTTAGAAATAGAGCCAGTGCTTGACTTTTGCCTCGAGCCTTAAGTGGTAAAAGCTTTTTTTCTGGTTTAAGGTTTTGGATATTATGCCCATCAGGGGGACAAAACACAACAAACTCTGTTTTGGATTCAAGTTTAGTGACATTCAAAGATTTAAATCAGTTAAACAGACTGTAAGGCATTTACATCATTCATAATCATTCAGTTTCAATGGTGGATATAATTGAGCTTCATCTGCAAAAAAATGAATTAAAACAACCATGTTTACCTAAATAATGGTGGAAGCATATATAGAGAAAATAATAAAGGGCCAGGATAGATCTTTGTGGGACACCAAAAACGAAGAGAGCTGCAACAAGACAGACTGAGAAACTTATGTTTCACAGATAAGAGCTAAACCGTATTAGGACATGTCCTTTAACCCCTCCACAATACTCAACACATGAGATGAGAATATATTGCTGTTAAATGCTGCTCTTAAGAATAGCATGATCACCTGTGTTCACAGTAAACATGTGCTTTAAGTTACCTTGCTACATTAGATAATACAATATCAACCACAGGTGTAGTTTATCACATTAACAAGCAGCACGTTCCACAAACAAACAAACAAACAAACAAACAAACAACACCATTTCCATTGTTCAAGCATGTCTAATCCAACAAATTCTGTCCGTCAGATGTTTTGATTGTGCAGTGCCTAACCTAACCCTATCCGTGTTTTATTCAAGGCATTTATCTCTACATATGCAGCTCAATTATTAACATCTTTCATTAATTAATGTGTGGTAGCCTATGTCTGGGTTTTACGAAGCAGCTGTTTTCATATATAAAATCTCTAATGTCATATTAAAATGCATTGACAGAAACACAGCTCAATAGCAATATGTTCATAGTAATACAATTGACTAATATTAATAAAATGATTGATATTGAGAATAAAGTAAATAGTACTTCACAACAGATGGTAATTAAAGCACTTTACAAGTGCAATAATGCAGAGACGTAACTACATTTCATTTGTTTTTAACTATTTTTGTTTAACCAGAAAAATTGTTGTGCATATTCATTATTGTTTACATTTTCAGTATTGTCAACGAAGAATGAAGTGTTCCAGCACTGATCTGAATGATGTCTGAAGTGGTTGTGGCCTGTGATTAAGTGATTTTGTGAGAGAGATATTGACGATGTAGTCTTCTATATTAAAACCTGTTAATTGTCACGGACCCACCGGCGGGTCCACTTGCCAGTACATGTTTTAAACAGGAATATCTTAGTCTGAACCTAAAGCAATCTTGACAAGCTATATATTGGTTGAAAGCTTAAATACTTTAGTTGTCATAGTTGGTGACTAATTTTTTAATTATTGTACTGAGCAACTATAATTTATTAATTTGTAAGAAGAGTACTCCTCAGACTCAGAAAGCGAGTTCTGACCTTTACTTTGAAATAGTGATACATGTATACAATCATCAGCAGAAATCTCCACTCATGTTCATGTCAAGTGTTCAAAAGATAACATTCATTCTAAAAGTGTTTCGAATATAAAGAAAAAACAATAGGTTTTCAATGTTTGGTGCAGCGTAAACTATAACGTTTATCCAAGGTTTTTGTTGCATGTCTTTTATGTGTTTTTTAGAGGTTGAATTGAAATTAAATAATGCCATACTATCCTTAATACTTAATACTTCTGAATGTGATGTCTATTCCATAAATATTGAGAAAAGTAAGAAAAAACATGTTTCAGATAAACCATAAATGGAAATGGAGACGCCCTTATATGGTCACTAATGGGTTTAATGGTCATCTAGTGGAGAAGATTGGTACTGCGCCCAAACAAAATCTCAACGAAAACTCATTTTTTTGAGATATCAACCTCAAATTTGGAACAAATTTTTGATTCTCTAGTAGTTTTAGAGTAAAACATGTTTTGTAAAATATATATTTTATATAAAATTTAAATATCTAAATGTGTACATTTTATTTTTCATAAACTTAAACTTCCATAACTTTTTTGTAATATATTTTTTACATCTTTTTTCACCTCTGCAATACTCTGCCAAGTGTCTTCTTTTAAAAAGAGATCAATCTTAAGTCTCTGCTCCAAAGCATTCAAAATGTATAACAATTTAAGTTGGAATTGTAATTTTCAGCCCCATACTCAAAAAGTGGAGCGGACAGTTAACAGGTTAAAGATAAACAATTTCAATTTGTAATAATTTCTCCAGAAATTGCTTTACAGAAAGAAGGTTTTAGAGCACAGAGCCATTGCAGAGATACACACAAACAAACACATGCATAATCACAATACATCCGAATAATTTCAATCTTGTAGCTAATTAATCTTCAGTTATGAGCATAGCACATGCTAAATATAACCTTCCTAACATGTGAATGAAGAAGTAAGCCATTACTGGTCACTGGTATTAGCACAGCTATTACTGTTTGAAGCAACATGTGGTTTCTACTCTTCATAGCAATGATGACCACAAAGGCAGGCCTTTCCTTTGACTCACAATTACATAAAATAACACTTCAATTCAGCGTTAATTCATGTGGTTCTTGTGAAACAAAGTAAACAGTGCTAGATCTGTGCATATTTCTCTCCTGATTCATAACAAATGACTCTTTCACTGGATAAAAAATATGTTATAGATTATATAAACTTGTGTTTTAGCTGGAAGCAACAGTTTAAAAGCATCTTGATGAAGCTGTTTGTGTTACAAACACGCAGCTTTAGTCTCCTCCTGATGTTAACTGATGGACTGGAGTGCTGTGGATTATTGAGATGTTTTATTCTGTGACGGCACCCATTCATCCATTATTGAGACATTTCTCCAAACCTGATGAAGAAACAAACTCTACATTTTGGATGAGCACATTTTCAGCCAATTTCACTCATGTAGTTTCTAATTATAGTACGATGTTATGTCAATACTGTACATTTGAACACATATAAACAATGTAATTTGCTGTTCATCAGTTATTTCGACAGATATTGTTTACAATGTCAATAGTTCACATTAGGCTTTAAGTTAAAACTTAGGTGACCACTACTTTAAGTGCTCTCAGTAAGAAAAGTAAACCACCAAAATGAGAAAAATACAGCATTTAACTTAACTAATGCTGGCATTTTCCAGCTTACTGCACTTAACTTACCAAGGACGCTCGTCTAAATAGCTATTATGACATGATATCTCTTATACATTAACTTAAATAAATACTGAAGGATATATTTATTAAGTAAAATTAAGTGAGCTTACCAGGAATTATGAATAAAGTCTCTAATCTTCAATCGTTCTCACGCTGGATTTCAGATTTGAATGATGTGCACGCAATCCCATAATGCCACACTACAGTAAGTTACTGTAAAAAGCAGGCGCTACAGTGACAACACCTGCTTCTTGTAAATGTATTGCAGTTGACATGGAAATATACTGTTAACAACCTTATTTGACCCATAATGCATTGCAAATTACAGTTACATCTTGTAAAATGTTTAAACGGTAATATACTGTAAATATTTGCTGTGGAAACTTTACAGTGTGAACTGTTCCTTTAAGATTATTCCATGTTTCAGATTTCTATAACAAAGTGCACAACTGAATAATCACACAATATGTAATACCAATAATTAATTACACTAATAGTGCTCCGCAGTTCTGAATAAAACTATTGTAAATGCTATAGTTAAGTCATTCTAATCTCAACAAATTAATTGTTACATTTGTTGCTTAATTAAATAATTAGCCAATCTAATTAATTATCTGCTTTTCTTACATATCGCTTTCATGAGAAAGTAAGTCAAATTCCGGTAAACATCAAGTCAAGCCAATAATAACCACAGTTAGCCTTTATTATTAATATGATTTATCCCTCACATAATAAAGTGCAGTTACCCAATTTGATCAATTAGTATTTATTTATTTTTGAATTATAACTAGTGCTGTCAAACGATTAATCGTATCCAAAATAAAAGTTTTTGTTTACATATTATATTGTATGTATGTGCACTGTGCATAATTATTATGTATTGTTATGGTCGTAGCTTTGTTACCATTATTCTGTGGGTATGTGTATTTCTTTTTTGTCCCCCCTGTTGTACTGATTTGGTTTATTTTTTCTCCCGAGGTTGAGCTCCGCCCCTATACACCTGCGGCTTGTTCGGTAATGACTCTCCCCCGTTTCAGCGCGTGTCCCGCCACAGTTACTACCACGCCAGTTCATAACATAAATGGGGGCTCGTCCGGGATATGAAATATAAATAATTATATTTATATCGTCCGGGATATAAATACAAACAAACACATGCGTGTGTATATTTAAGAAAATATATAATATTTATATATTAAATCAATTTTTATATAATATAAATTCTATGAATATACATATTTTCAAAATATGTGTGTGTCTTTATATATACAAAATACATATATATACAGAAGACACACATATATTGTGCAAACCCCAAAAATATTTTGGATGCGATTAATCGTTTGACAGCACTAATATGCTGATCTGGACAACGGCCGTTATTCACAAATTCTGAGCTATGTAAAAAGTGGCGTCCTGTGTCTTTAAGAAAATTCAGCTGAATTAAAGCATTAAAAGCTGAAATGATAACACACTCACCCAGTTGTAACGGTGCATGTGCAGGTGAGCTTCTGTTAACTGTTCTCTCTCTCTCTCTCTCTCACTCTCACTCTCACTCACTCACTCACTCACTCACTCTCTCTCTCTCTCTCTCTCTCTCTCTCTCTCACACGTGTTTTCAGAAGACTGAACATCTTTCTAGAGGTTTCGTGTCTCCTCCAGGACCCGTTGCAATCACACTAATTATAAAGACATGAATGCACAATCACACAACAGTAGCCTGTAATTGCACCGTTTTGATTGACAGCTTGACCCTAGAGGTCCGAGGCGGCTCACGGTTCAAGCCTCACAATAACTCAATCACCTCCGGCGCTCGTCTGTTCATTGAGCTGTGTTTTGCGTAGGCCGACTCGTTACATGGGATATTTCTAAAGCGGCTGTCGGGCCTGTCCGCACATCTCTAAGTGAAGCCCGGGGAGGTGAACTCATGATAATCAAGACTGAGTTATACAAGACTGAGGTATGTGCCTTTCAGCAAAGAAAGCTCCAGGGTTACATTTTCTGTAAATTTTCTGTGTTGATTAAGGCATCCGGTACATTACTATTTCCAACAATAAGTTATGTGCCTAAGTATATAAATATTGTCCTATAAAAAATAACATCCTTATTTCTCTCTCAATATAACTCTCAATTTATGATTCCCCCCTTTTATTTAGTACCTTTCAAGTACTTGATGCACACTTTGTAAAGTTGTTGAGATCTTTTCTAAAGCTTTACAGGAGACAAATATGAGACCCCCAGACAGGGATGCCGTAAGGGGGGGTTAGGACGAATCTAAGGGCCTGACGATGGGGGGTGCCCGAGGTGATTTCTACCGAGTGAAATGCTAGAGCTCTGCAATTCAGCCCGTGCTCCGACATTTTTACGTCCCTAGGGCCGGGCTTCGATCGGGCCGATTTTCACGTCATAGTTCAGACTAGAGGTCTGCACGGGCTCAAAACTGAAGCCCGAACCCGGCCCGTACCCGAGATCGTCTGACCCGACCCGACCCGACCCGAGCGGCACAGTTAAATTTAGAGCCCGAACCCGACCCGAAATCACCCACCACCCCCCACCCCGCCCCGCCCCGCCCCGCAACGAATAGCCAACTAAAAAAAAAAGGAAAAAGGTTGCATTTCACGATTGCATGCAAAGAAACGGACTAATCTAGGCTCTGCCATTTCACAAACATTTACCATTTATGAAAGTTTGTGAACATCAGGTGCAGCGGTTGCATACATTCTGCCGAGTTTATGAATTTTGTATGGACAAGAAGATGATGACCGTGCAAATTATAGTCATTTTTTGTCAGTTAAGGCTCGTTAGCATTCTGTCTACTTTAAATCAGACATAAGATCTTAAATAAGATTGTATTTATTTGAATTAATTAATCATTTATTTGTGAGAGAGAGAGAGAGAGAGACCGACCGAGCGAGCGAGAGATGCGCGTGCATGTGAACCTGCGTCTGCGCGTCTCTCTCTACAAGCAACGAGACTTAGTTACTTCAAAAACAGCGATTTTGCCGCCTCATTGCAGATAAATATGATGTTGTGACTTGCGAGTCAGTAGCCCGTCGAAGCTATTTTACTAATAAAAGTTTCCGTGCTGTTTGTGCGCGATCTCTGATATCTGTGTGCAATGTGTGTGCGTGCGTCTATGAAAGCAGCGAAGCCTCTGCATATAGTTTTGGTTTAGCTACAAACCCGAACCCGACCCGAGCCCGAAGCTATCCATTAAACATTAACCCGAAACCCGACCCGAAACCCGAGAGTACTTCGGGACCCGCGGGTTCGGGTCGGGTAGCAGACCTCTAGTTCAGACGCGGGCCGAACCTCAGGCCTGTTTTAGGCTTCTCCTTATTTGAATATTTTTGACATCCATCAATTAGTGATGAAACAAATTGGTGTAATCAACACGAGACCATGACTGTCAAGAGCGTCTCAACGGTGTTTAGTGTCCAGCAGCAGCAGCGAGTGCCGTCGGCACAGCGGAAGAGTTCTGCCTTCAAATACACGAAATAAAGCTTGCCGTAAAGCCCCAGCAAATGTAATTACCATGAATGTGTCCGGGGGAGATATTTGAATGATTTACTAATAAACTAGTGTTTTCTGTTTCACTGTCGCAAAAATGAAGATAATGATCCTGACTCGCCATCTCCTCATTAGACGTGCCTGTTGAGAGAAATGCATCTTCACGGATTATAATGAAAGAGTTTTTGTTTTCGATTTGATTTATTTAGTTAAGTAGTCACTTAAAGCATTCTATAGATATATTTATAATGTCTCTGATGGATGTATTCGTGGACTTTCGGTTCATTTATGTGAAGTGCTCCTGTTAAAGACTGAGACGGCAGAAAGCGCATCATGTGTGTTTTCTTTATTTTATAAAAGCACAACGTTTTGTTGATATTGTGAGTGCATGCAAATAACCTGTAACGGGTCTATAAATAAGTAGGTCCACTTTATAGTTCCGAATGATGTATTACTCTTACCTTTATGAGCAAAAATGTGGTATATTTTAAGGTGTTTCCATTGAAAAAAACGCAATTGATTGTGTTGGTGCCTCCATGTCCTGCGCTTTAGCTTCCACTCTCCACACAACTATTGGATACAGCACACATTTATCTAGGTTTAACATTTAAACATTGTTATATGCTTGAACTATATCTATAGATTTTATTTCAGGCAAGTCGTGATGATTTGAGAAGGCTAAATTGACATAAACATGGACTATGATCAGCCTGCTGTATGGCCGTTTGGTCGTTACTTTAAGAAAGAAAAAACTTGTTTAACAAAAAAAAAATGCTTCAAACGTTTTTTTAAATTAACTTAATAAAAAATATACAAAACTCAACTATTTTAATAGCTGAAACAGTATTATAATCTGTACGTAATCTGTACCCACCCCCCCTCTTCCTTATGGGGTGGATCTCCAGACATCATGAATTAGGGCCAGGTGTGCAGAGCATGGATTATGCAGCAGCGGATATATTGGATTACACATGGCAGACGATATGCTGGCTGCAGCGCTTTATAACGCCAAGCTGCTCTGCAGAGCGCGGTCATCTTCACGGATGGCTCAGCACTAAATCTCCTCATGTCACCGAAGAACTCGGCTAGATGGATTTAGTCTCTTGGTGGGCCGGTTCAGGACTGGTGTCATGTGAAAGTGTTCAGATTGATGAGCAGGACTCTCTTCCCGGATCACGAGGATCCCGAAGGTCTGAGAGGTGGCTGGAAAAAAAAACCTTCAGAAAAATCCAGTGTCAGTGACTATTTACTGCATAGCACACTGTGTGATGAGATCACAGGACTGAGGTGAAAGCATGAAGGCATGGATGTGTTGTAGAGATGTTTAGCGCTTTTTTGAAGATGAGCTGCCACTAAACATCAGATTATCTCTAGAGTGTTACAAATGTAACATTTAAACGTTCAAATTGATTTTGAACAGTCTAAAACAAATATAGCTATATATATTAAAACATGAATGTTTACTAAATGTATTATTTACTATAGAAAGGTATACATTGAAAAATATAGCTCTGTTATAATGTCATGATATAGGCACTGCATTTGTTTTAGGCATAAAAGTATCTATCAATAATCAGTGTGAAAAAAAGAATAGAATACAATACAATACATCTTTATTATCAACTGTGGTTGAAATTGGTCTTTGCTAATAAACTTGCTATTTCTAAAATAACTATTTGCATCTATTTCACTCGATTAAACATTATTTTTCAAAATGTGTTTATTTATTTAAATGGCTTAGAATCAGCATCAATCTGTTTGTTGTGAAAACGATTACATTTATTCAGTTAAAAAGTATGAGCATGCTTTAGATGTTAAATCTGACCGGTTTCATTTACGCTTGACTGACATATATGCATCACATTAAGTTAGTTTGTTAAAACTAAACTAAACTGAAGAGCTCTATCTCGAGACCTAAACATTCTTGAGAAATTCACTGAAAAGAAACGAGCAGCATACAGGACGGCAGGCAAATGATAACACAGGCATAGTGAAGAATGTCTTCTGTACCTCTGCTTATAATGAGTAAATGATTAAATGAGCATCTTTTTCTCCCTCCATCTGATCTGTGTTTCATCATAATTTGATCTGAAGCACACATTAATGGCCCTCCTCTGTGAAATGCAGCAGCAGCATAAAGCTGCCACGACTCCTTAACTCCTCCACTCATAAGAGTGACAGATGATCCGTCAGCGGTGGCTCTATACACACACACACACACACACACAGACAGACACACACTCACACACACAGACAGACACACACTCACAGACAGACACACACACACACACACACACACACACACACACACACACACACACAGACAGACACACACTCACACACACACACACACACACACACACACACAGACAGACACACACACTCACAC
>QVTF01020377.1:632500-640000 GCA_003573665.1 Oxygymnocypris stewartii | reverse complement strand
TCTTTGACTGAATGCGTGGTGCGATGACGTCACGGGACGCGTCTAAGCCCAAAATCTGCGAAAAATTTGCGGCAATTACGAAAATTGTGGAGTTTGCTTGATTTTGCGATAAATTCAGCGATCGCAGAATCGCTAAATCCTGGAGGGACTGATGAGCAAGAACTTTTACTGTGAAGTCTTACTCTAAACGCCATTCAAAGTAGCTTCTCAAAGAGCTTCACATTGCCAAAACAATCATTAACAACGCAAACATGGCAACCTAATCAAAATATATAGGCGTGCATTATAAACATGAATCAAAAGAGAGAACCAAAGCAAGTCCTGAGCTCCACTTTAAGGTGAACGTGATTCTGTCCTTGAGCTCATCCTCTCTCTCTCACACACACACACACACACACACACACACACACACACACACACACACACACACACACACACACACACACACACACACACACACACACACACACACACACACACACACACACACCGTAATCTTGGAAAGAGCATAAAGTCAGCGTCCACCTGGGGGTCCTGAAGAGCGATCTGCAAAAACAGCCTCCCAAAAGCCCAGAAGTGCTGCTAGAAACATTTGTCAAGTTGTCGGCTCCTTGCCATAAAGTTCTGCCGCGACAGGTGTATAACCTCGATCGCACAGATGGCCTGATAAAAACCTGCCGCCTTAAAGTCCAAGACATCCCAGAGCACAGTGAATTTGGAAAAATACATATCACATACAATAAAAGACCCCCCTGCAATCACTAATTTTATCCCTTCAAAAACATTGTTTTAATTAAAATGACACATTTAAATGTTTTCCCCCATGGAAATAATTTATTTGTCTTTAAATGGCTTGAAAGTAACACTACACCCTTACCTCATTTAATATACACATTAAAATAGTCCCAATCACTGACCTGGCTCCACGTTCAACCAGTGACACCGAAGCAGTAAACGCTACACAAGTGCATCAAAAGTAATCCACTACAAGTTGCTAATTACTTCTTTAAAATTGTAATTTGATTACATTACTGATTACTGCATTTACAAAGTAATCAGATTACTAATTACTTTACTTTCAAGTTTGCTTTACTTTTCAAGTTATCAAACCCAGAAAAATACCCTACAAAGAGTTCTTTTATTAATTTCATATTGACTGAAAAAAATACATAAGTAGGCCTATTATTTGTATACCCTGATTCACTTGCAATACCAACAAAAGGTTTCTTTTTTTGGTTTTGTAAAATAAAGAAAACAAATAGGCTGCGCTTTCTGATTCTCAGTCTCTGTGGATATCTTCCACTAGAGAGTCGCTAGAATGAACGAAAACGACATGAGAAATACAGAATATCTAAAGAAAGCTTGAAGCGTCTATTATTACATGAAGTCATGTCGAAAACAAATATTCTCTGATAAAATAATCCGTATGAAACCAACGCGAGGTCCAGTCTTTCCCGTCTGAGCTCAGCTATAATGTGATCACACACATCGTGCGCTATAAGATAATCAAGCTTGAGACACGTGAACACAGATCACCTCTGTAGAAATATTCAAGTTCCCCTTCATGGGAACTCGAACTGCGTCCCCTAGGGGTCGCTACGGGGAACGCCCTCAGCGTGACTCGGTCTGAAGATACATATGTAAAAACACCACCTGTTGGCCGGCGACAGCCCATGACGTCACTACCGGCGTGCCACAATATAAGTGAGAATACATCATCAGCTTTTTCGTCTTCACTGACTGGTTTGTTTGAAGCGTGCAATCTGGTAAGAGTACAGTTTTCTCTCTATCAAATGGCGAGCACTAGCAAGGCGTTTAAGATTGTGTGTGGATAAAATCGGGACCCACCGCGATGACACACACAATCTTTGCGTCTTTTGTTTGGGCAAGGAGCACGCACGCGATGTCCTTGAGGGGAATCTGCGTGCACTGTGAGTTTTTTCTATGTAAAAGCTCCGCTCTCGTCCTGTCCCTTTCCGAGGAAGAGGGGCAGCCGTCTGCTTCCCGCTATTCGGGACCCACCGCTGCCGAGGCACGGAGGTAATGAAATTAGCAGTTGGATGTGGCCGATGAGTGAAAAGAGGGACCGCCCCTTTTCGCGCGCGTCGGCCGAGAACGAGAGTGAGCTGCTGGATTGTGACGATGCGATCTTTCTGACATAATCAGATTCAGCGGCTAGTGCTCTTCTCTGCATATGAACGAGTTTTTGGGGGTTGTGGATCATAAAAATTAATCTTTCTGGCCAAATCACCCCCAGCTCGAGTGAGCCTTCCTTTCTTCATAAAATCTCGATGTGGAGATTGAGAAGGAGTGAAAAAAGCTATTTTTTCTCGTATTCATAGGTTTCAGCATACTAGTTATGCTGACATTGTGTGAAAATGGCTATGAGGGGATGTCCCCTGTGCAAGAGATGATAAACAGCTTATCTCTCTGTGGCAGACATCCTCTCTCAAGGCTCCCCCCTGGCCACCTAAGCCCCTGAATCTCGCTTAAATGGCAGGGCATATGCAGCAGCAGGTCAGACCGTCGCTTCGTTGCACACTGAGGCGTACCAGACTGATCTGCTGAAAGACCTGGATAAGGTTCTATATAATCCAGGTCTGAGCCCGAACAACCAGGGGTCCTAGCCCATCTCGGTCTGAGGGTCAGAGATGGGCTCAGAAGGCTAGTCTCGCGACTCATGCCCCTCCCCCTCCTGCGGCTAGGGTGAGAGAAAGGCGCGGGTCAGAGAGAGGCAAGCCCTCTCATTCCTATCTAATTCCCCTGTAACCACCGTAAACTTCACCTGACCGAGGTTAGGTGGAAATTTCCGGTTCTCATTCTGAGGAATGAGTTCCCCGCTCTCCAGAGCTCGTTATAGGTAGAGCTAGCATTGCTCCCCTCATTAGAGGGTCACCTTTGAGCATGCCGCTCCCTGCGGAGCGTCTGAGTTCCCTCTCATTCTGAGGAATGAGTTCTCCGCTCCTCAGAGCTCTGTGATAGGTCGCTCTCCTTGCTGGTCGAGCTAGCATTGCTCCCCTCACTATAGAGGGTTATCTATGAGCATGCCGCTCCCTGCTGAGCGGCGGAGTTCCCTCTCATTCTGAGGAATGAGTTCCCCGCTCTCCAGAGCTCATGGTTGGGCTTGCCGCTCCCTTCTGAGCGGCGGAGTGCCTTCTCATTCTGAGGAATGAGTTCTCCACTCTCCAGAGCTCGTTATAGGTCGCACTCTGAGGAGTGAGTTCTCCGCTCTAGAGCTCCTCATTGGTAGCTGAGCTCCTCTCATTCCGAGGAATGAGTTCTCCGCTCTCCAGAGCTCGCCGTCGGTAGAGCTAGCACTGCTCCCCTCAACCAGAGGGTCACCTATGAGCATGCCGCTCCCTTCTGAGCGTCCGAGTTTCTCCGCCCCCCAGAGCTCTGTGATAGTGCCGCTCCCTTCTGAGCGGCGGAGTTCCCTCTCATTCTGAGGAATGAGTTCTCCGCTCCTCAGAGCTCTGTGATAGGTCGCTCTCCATGCTGGTCGAGCTAGCATTGCTCCCCTCACTATAGAGGGTTATCTATGAGCATGCCGCTCCCTGCTGAGCGTCTGAGTTCCTTCTCATTCTGAGGAATGAGTTCTCCGCTCTCCAGAGCTCATTATAGGTAGAGCTAGCATTGCTCCCCTCATTAGAGGGTCATCTTTGAGCATGCCGCTCCCTGCGGAGCGTCTGAGTTTCCCTCTCATTCTGAGGAATGAGTTCTCCGCTCCTCCGAGCTCTGTGATCTGTCTTGCTGGTCGAGCTAGCATTGCTCCCCTCACTATAGAGGGTTATTTATGAGCATGCCGCTCCCTGCTGAGCGTCTGAGTTCCTTCTCATTCTGAGGAATGAGTTCCCCGCTCTCCAGAGCTCGTTATAGGTAGAGCTAGCATTGCTCCCCTCACTATAGAGGGTTATCTATGAGCATGCCGCTCCCTGCTGAGCGTCTGAGTTCCTTCTCATTCTGAGTAATGAGTTCTCCGCTCTCCAGAGCTCGTTATAGGTAGAGCCAGCATTACTCCCCTCATTAGAGGGTCATCTTTGAGCATGCCGCTCCCTGCGGAGCGTCTGAGTTTCCCTCTCATTCTGAGGAATGAGTTCTCCGCTCCTCCGAGCTCTGTGATCTCTTGCTGGTCGAGCTAGCATTGCTCCCCTCACTATAGAGGGTTATCTATGAGCATGCCGCTCCCTGCTGAGCGGGGAGTTCCCTCTCATTCTGAGGAATGAGTTCCCCGCTCTCCAGAGCTCATGGTTGGGCTTGCCGCTCCCTTCTGAGCGGCGGAGTGCCTTCTCATTCTGAGGAATGAGTTCTCCACTCTCCAGAGCTCGTTATAGGTCTCACTCTGAGGAGTGAGTTCTCCGCTCTAGAGCTCCTCATTGGTAGCTGAGTTCCTCTCATTCCGAGGAATGAGTTCTCCGCTCTCCAGGGCTCGCCGTCGGTAGAGCTAGCACTGCTCCCCTCAACCGGAGGGTCACCTATGAGCATGCCGCTCCCTTCTGAGCGTCCGAGTTTCTCCGCCCCCCAGAGCTCTGTGATAGGTCGCTCGCCTTGTTGGTCGAGCCAGCATTGCTCCCCTCAACCAGAGGGTCATCTATGAGCTTGCCGCTCCCTTCTGAGCGTCTGAGTTCCCTCTCACTCCGAGGAATGAGTAGTTCTCCGCTCCAGGGCATAGAACGTTCTTCTAATAAGTGCACACGCGAGACTTTGGGCACTTTCTAAAATCCACTCAGTGGTAAGATCGCACATCAAGTGTTCTGCGTTCTTTTCTAAAAATCCATGTTATGGTAAGTGCGCACGTTAGACTTTGGGCATTTTCTAAAATCCACTCAGTGGTAAGTCCGCACATCAAAGATTCTGCGTTCTTTCTAAAAATCCCGTAAGGGTAGGGTTACGCGCACAGCTTCGTGCCCTTTTTTGAGTTGGTTAAAGCCCCGGCTTATGCCTTGGGCCCCGCTCCCCTGTCCCATATATGTTGGGTCCAAAAAAAAAAAAAAAAAGGGAAAAGAAAGGGGTGTACGCTACCAAGAGGTCTGTTGAGACAGTTCCCTCGGTAAGCTTGAGAGCAAGTGATAACCCCTGAGTGATCGGCCAGGACCTAGTGAGCAGGTGCCTGGCCATATCCCCTTAAAGGAATCTTTTTCTGATTCCAAGACTTTGAGATCTACCCTAGACCCGGTAATCCCGGCACCTAGAACAGGTAAGTACTAGGGTATGCAGCTCGGGCCTTTGGCCGAAGGGGATAATATCACTGACAGCCATGAGCCGTCCCAGGGGCAACTCCCTTAGCCGGGTAGAGCTGGCTTGGTGCTCGCCTTTTTTGAGAAATTGGCTTGCATTCCCCTCAGCATGGTGAAGTGGGTATAACGTTCCCCGTAGCGACCCCTAGGGGACGCAGTTCGAGTTCCCATGAAGGGGAACGTCTCAGGTTACGTATGTAACCATGGTTCCCCGAGTGGGGAACGAGACACTGCGTCCCCTAGGCTTCGAGCCATGCTTCGGACGCAAGCTTCAGACGAAGAAGCTGATGATGTATTCTCCCGGCGGCACTTATATTGTGGCACGCCGGTAGTGACGTCATGGGCTGTCGCCGGCCAACAGGTGGTGTTTTTACATATGTATCTTCAGACCGAGTCACGCTGAGGGCGTTCCCCGTAGCGACCCCTAGGGGACGCAGTGTCTCGTTCCCCACTCGGGGAACCATGGTTACATACGTAACCTGAGACGTACTCTTCGTTGCTGGAAGAAGACGCGCTGTGAGGAATAAGCCTTGATGCCGACGCGGTTTAATCCAGCGGTTGATCTCATTCTGATGACTCATTTATTTTTTACTTTATTAGTGCTACTGTGACATAAACTGTGAACTTTTCCCAAACTATAATGCCATATGAAATATGATAGGCAACCTTTCATTGCATCTAAATGTTGTAGGACTCATTTTAGCTGGTATTCTCCGTGATATATTAACGGGTATACTGTGCGCAAAACATAATTTTGGCTTTGTACAAATTTCTTTAACACTGTATTTGTAACTTAAGTAACGTAATTTTTGTAAAATAAGTAACTATGATGCCAAACAGCTAATACTGTGTTGATAATGTTTCACAAACCATATTCCTGTGATGTGCTGATGAGCCTGATGAGTTTGTGATGGTAAACATCAGTTTCAAACCGATTTTGATATTTTGGGGAAATGCTCAGCAATGGTGTTGACTGATGAATTTACACATGGTTGTATTATTAATCATATTTATGAACCGATTCATCTCTGTGTGCTTTAGATGTGGGTGTTACGGAAGGTCATGTGATTGTGTGCATCACGTATGACGCGTATTTTAATGAATTACATTTGACATCATTTTCTTTTATTATACCTTATTTAAATATGAGTTTATAGAATTGTCAACTCAAAATAAACCCACGTAACTGAGCGGAGAAATTTCTCACCTGAAGCTGGGTGCCTTAAACTGTTAAGGTTTCTTGTTTTATAGTGTATGTGCACTGAAATGGTAACCTAATATCTAAATGAATTGATTTGACTCAAACGTTGTTTAAAATTAGTGAATAATCTAACTCTTTAACACAAGTGCAGGTTACAACTTTTTAAAGTGTGGGAAAAATATAAGACAACTAACAGAAGTAGAGCCACTTTTGAAACTGCACTGCAAAAAAATGCCTTTCTTACTTAATTTTTTGGTCTTGTTTTCAGCCAAAATATCTAAAACATTCTTAAATCAAGAAGGATTTTCTAGACAAGTACAAATTATTGTCTTGTTTTCAGAAATATTAAGTGAGTTTTTGCTTAGAACAAGCAAAATAATGTTATTTCAAACAGAAAACAAGATTATTTGGCTTGTTTTAATGTTTCTGAAAACAAGACAATAATGTGTACTTGTCTATAAAATCTTTCTTGATTTAAGGATTTGTAGATATTTTGGCTGAAAACAAGACCAAAAATCTAAGTAAGAAAACCTGTTATTTTTTAAATTTTCAAATGCGATTTTGTTACTGTATTAACTACAGAGTTGCCATTCTTTTCTGCACTTCTTTGTCTACTTTTCTGGTCAATTTCTGGGTTAATACTTTTTAACCTTTCGATTATGTTGCCTGTATTGTCATTCTGTGCATGGTTTTAATTTCCAACCCTTGTGAATGCATTTGAACACAGCAGTATAGTGATTTTTAAGCAATAACTGAATTAAATAAAACACCTTGCACCCCCCCCCTCCCCCCCAAATAATACATCATTCCTGAAAAAAAGCATGTTTTGGTATCCACATATATATGCCTTATGTGTGCAGGTGAATCATAAAACATTCTGAATAATTTACTAAATACAACACTTTTCACACACATTCTTGAAATAAGTGAAAAGTAATTAGGTTTCAAGTCATTTACGTTGGAATTAATCTGTGGTGAGTAATGAATGCCTGCAGAATCAAATATTCAGCCATTTTGAATAGCGGAAATGATTCCTTCTGCTGTTAGGAACACTGCAAGGAGAGC
>QVTF01020377.1:605000-630000 GCA_003573665.1 Oxygymnocypris stewartii | reverse complement strand
AGTATCCAGATCAGATGGTGCACTGCAAAACATTGATTATCTTACATAGTATTTTTGTTTGTTTCTAGTCAAAATATCAAAAAATTCTTAAATCAATAAAATGTTTAGTTTTGTTTCTTAGTTTAAAAAACTAAACTAAGTACATTTTGTTTCAAATAAGTACAATTATATGCCATTTTATCTTAAAACAAGAGTATTTTACTTACCCCACTGGCAGATAATTGTACTTATTTTAAGCAAAATGCACTTAATTTAAATTGGATGCTTGGAGATCGGATCTTAAGGACGATATTCAGATGAAGGACTGGGTGGAAGCATGCAAGGACACTCAATTCCTAACAATGAACACGACTGAAACTGCTACAATATAAATGGTTGATGAGGATATACAGTATATAACTCCTGTTGAGTTGCATAAATATAATGAAAAGATACTTGCTTAAGATGCAGCTGCTTTAAAGGAACGCTATATCACTGTATATGGGATTGTGAAGTTGTTAGGGATGATAGAAAAGATCCTTGATGTTAACACACCACTGTCACCTTTAATCGTTTTATTTCATTTATATCCTAAGGAGATCAAGTTAAAGAATACAGAGTATATATTTATAAATATACTGTATGTATTCCTCAAGCAAAACGGCTTATTTCTTTAAACTGGAAAAGTATATATGCACCAAACACAGGACGATGGCTGAAAGAAATGGTAACAAATATGTTAATGGAAAAGATAACCTATATATTAAGAGATAAATACATAATTAGAGTTTGGGGACCTTTCAAATTGTTTTTAAAATGTGGTGGAGTTGGAAATGTGTTGATAGAAGACTGATTTTGTATATTAATGTAAAATACTGAGAAGCTTTGTAATTTATTTATTTATATTTGTGTGTGTTTTCTATGTTACATGGAAATGTATATGTACATGTGTATTGTTAAAATGTAATAAAAAAATAAACAAATGCACATCCTTTAGGTTTTCCCCCACTGGAAACAAGACTAAAAATATTAAGCCATTTTGCTTATCTAGTAAATCTTGATTTAAGATTGTTTAGATATTCTGTAGACAAAAATACTACGTAAGATAAGCCATTTTGTGCAGTGTGGCTCAGCAACTAGAGATGAGCTCTACAGCCCTGAACGTCATCGGAGACTTAGACGGCCATCAGGACAAGACTACGGGAACCAGGCGAGTCCTCCGCTCAATCTGACTTAGCTGCAGCATGGAATTAAACTGCTAGTTCACTGGGCCAGAGGAGAATGACATTGTATAAATAACAGTGACTTGACTTTTGAGAAACGTAACTAACTGATCACAACTCTTTCATAGAAACATGACAGAACTAGCAACCACACTTGGTTAACGATGCTTTTGAGAAACTGCAGTAAGCTGTGTGTAACAAACGCCTCAGCCTTGATGGCCGTGTTTCTTTCTCTCTCTGTGTGTAAGAGGTCAAAATATGACCGTATTGGTTTTCTTGATTGAAAAGATGCTCTGCAATCAGGCTCAGGATCTGGACACAGACTGACCGCATGTGGGCGGACAAACTTTCTCTGATAAACAAACCAGTCTCTGGACTACAACTGAAACGAGATGTGCATGATTGAAGGGAGCTGAGGATTCAATATCTGATTGTGTGTGAATGAAACACAGTGTGAGAGTCAGCATGCAACACTGTAGCCTGAAAACACACGACAAGCAACAGGACATTTAGTCACTTGCTTCATTATTTCTGCAGCGTCGTGGGATGATCCGGACACGTGATACAGTCAAAAATCTGGAAGTATTTCATAGCATCACAGATATTACTCAGCAAAATAGCAGTATTTACAAGCCAAAACTGCTGTATTTTGATGTGAGAGACGACAGGATTATTATGCATTGTGGACTCCGGAAGCAATGGCTTGATGTTAAAGTGATGTAATGTGACATTTCTCCAAATCTGATAAAGAAACAATCTTGGATTGTTTGGAAGCACAAGATGACGTTAACGTGCTTGAACAGACATGGTAAATGAATGAGAGTAAACTTAACAATTTATGACAAATCCATTTATGGATATTGATTTAATTGCCAACATGTGATTTAAATAACTTTATTTTCTTATTAAATGTAAGAATTTGACTCAAGAGGACTGAGAATAATTTTGTATGATATTAATGCATCTCTGGATGTTATTTCAGTGTTTTGATCTCATAACAGAGAACGTATAATGTTTATGGTTATGTCTCTGGAGCACAGACGCAGTCATAAGCAGCAAAAGCCAACAATACATTGTATGGGTCAAAATTATCATTTTTATTTTACGCCAAAAATCATTAGATATTAAGATCATGTTCCATGAAGATATTTTGTACCGTAAATATATCAAAACGTAATATGCATTGCTAAGAACTTCATTTGAACAACTTTAAAGATGATTTTCTCAATATTTAGATAATTTTGATTTCAGATTCCAGATTTACAAATATTGTCCGATCATAACAAACCATACATCCAATGGAAATATAATTTATTCAGCTTTCAGATCATGCATAAACCTCAATTTAAAAAAATGGACACTTATGACTGGTTTTGTGCTCTAGGGTCACGTATAATAAAGACTATTTAATATTGCATCTTAACTTTTACTAGGCTAGACATGTTGCATATTAATTGTTCTATATGAACCCCAAAGCGTATTTAAATTGTTGTGTATTTTGTGTTATTTCATGCATGTTCTAGTTAAGGGTATTTAGGTATAGGGTCCAAACAGTGCCTCAAGCCCAGGGCCCCCTAACGGTGCGTTCACACCAGACGCGAATAAATCGCGCTATTCGCGCAAAGTTGGACGCTTGAACATTTTGAGTTTACTCGCGCCATTCGCGCGTGAAATTCACTACACAACAGACGTGAATTCGCGTCATGGGGGGGGGGGGTATATACATGTATATCATACAGCTCCGGGTACCCACATACAACCACAATTACTTTGTCCTCCATTGTTGTTTGGGATTTTCTGCCTCCGCTCGTAATGACGTCACTGCTAGAGCAAGCTCCTGATTGGTTAACGCGGCGCGAATATCCACCAAAGTTCAGATTTTTCAACTCGCGCGAATCGCGTGAAAAAACCGCGCCATTCGCGCCGCAGGATTGTCTTTCGCGTCTTTGCATTGACTTAACATGTAAATCATTCGCGCGATTCGCGTCATTCGCGTCTGGTGTGAACGCACCTTAAGTCCTGGCCTGGCCATTGGCTCGTCTGTTTTAGAGGGGAGGGGCTTACCGACAGGTACACAGTTCATTCAAACGCTTTATAGATCACCTGTCTGATCATGCGCTCACATCTCCATCCTTCACTACCCGCTGCATCACAGATTCATAAATCAATCAGAGCTGAAACGTGCCTCTTAAACTGGGCTTTCTTCAGAAACCAGCACACACCAGAGTTTCTGTGTGGAGGAGAAGCTGCACACGATTTCAAACGAGCATCTTCATCGAGTTTGAGCTAATGACCTGCGCTGTAAACGTCACGTGACTGATGGATATACGTGTTTCAGCGCTTTACAGCGTGTCTCAGAACCAGGCCCCGCCTACTTCAGCATTCCAATGAAAGAGGAATTAACACTAAAACAATTAAAACTGAAAGAAACAAGTGCTGATAGCCGCCACTTTCACATCGACTCATTTACTCCATTAATCATAAAACACTATAGTAATTTTGAACCATACTATGGTAAAGTACTTGAATTAATTAGTAGTGGTGGTAATTGCTGTGCCAACTATAGTAATATAAACAAATCACTTTACCCAATACTGAAGTAAGTGTTCTACAACTAGAGTGTGTTATACTACAATGAATGTGTTTAAAATCCCGTTTTCTGTCAAGAATGGTTGTGAAAGTCGAGTCTGTCGAGATGCAGCTTTGTTCTTTCTCTCTCTCTCTCTCAATGCAATCTATAAGTAATATAACATAGAAAGCAGGACTCACCTGCATCTCGCGCTTCTGTCAGCGGACTCAAACATCCATGTTCCGCTGCTGCTCGGGCTTTATGCATCATAGCAAGTGTGTGTGTGTGTGTGAATCTCGCGCACACACCTGGACAGATCCCTCGGACAGCTCCATCATCATCCTCCTCCTCCTCTCATCAGCTGCTGAGGCGGGGACCATGGCGACGGAGAACACGTCACGAGAGCACGCTCCAGTATCTGTGCAGCGCGTTTATTAACACTAATATATATAAACTACCGAATAGCATAGTTCAGTTAAACCTGGAAATAAACAAAGTTTTAGGATTTTGGGAAATCTGCAGTAGGACATGTAAGGCTGATGTAAATATTCGTGTCTATAATCATATAAGATTATTTCTGCTTATTATTATAAACATTATAAACATGCAACTTATTATGAATATTTAACGAAACTAAATATAATGTTCCGGGAGCACAGAAGCAGTCATAAGCAGCAATAGCCAACAATACATTGAATGGCTCAAAACTATACATTTTTATTTTATGACAAAAACACAAACACACACACACACACATACCTCTCTCTCTCTCGCTCGCTCCATCACACACACACACACACACACACACCAAACACACACATACAGACACACACACACACACACAACACACACACACACCACACCACACTCACTCGCTCTCCACAAACACACATACACACCACCTCTCCTCTTACTCACAAAACACACACTCAACTCTCTCTCGCTCCCTCGCTCTCCTCTCCTCTCACTCACTCACACATACACACTCTCTCGCTCTCTCGTCACACACACACATACACACTCACACCTCTCGCCTCTCTCACCACACAAACACACCGCGCGCACACCAAACACACTCTGCGCGCTCTCGCACACACACACATACACACGCTCGCGCTCACACACCACACACACAACATACACACACCTCTCGCCTCACACACCACCACACACACACTCACCCACCACCACCACACACACACACATACACACTCTCTCTCTCTCACACACACACACACACACACACATACACACTCACTCTCTCTCTCTCTCTCACACACACACACACACACACACACACTCTCTCTCTCACACACACACACACACACACACACACACACACACACACACTCACTCTCTCTCTCTCTCTCACACACACACACACACACACATACACACTCACTCTCTCTCTCTCTCTCACTCACTCACACAAACACACTCTCTCTCTCACACACACACATACACACTCACTCTCTCTCTCTCTCACACACACAAACACACACTCTCTCACATGTCATTTGTTGAGCTTTTATGTGAATCCATAGGCATTTCTATAAATGTCTTATTGTCTGAATTCATTCTGTGCGGCTTGTAGGAAAAGGAAAAAAACTGAACCATAAAACGATGATTATCATGCTCTGTTATGTCACTGAAAGCTATCAATGTGTCTCTGACTTATTCAAAACTAAGGTTCATGCATAATTAATATTCATTGTTGCAAATATTACACCTCCCGAAAGCGTACATTATTTATATTCATCTGTCGTCTATGCTTTAATCAAGCCTGCTGTGTGCTTTGTGTTATATTCAATGCAAAATGATCTCAGCTGTCAAAAAGCCCCAAGAGCAGTTTATAAAAGAGAAGGGGCAATATAATTACCATCCAAATCTACAAATCTCATAATGACACGTGTAATCATAAGTGCATGTTTAGATTCAGTATTGTTCAGCAAACCTGCTGCATCTGCGAGTGCTTTCTCCGGCTCTTCTAATGCAGTCAAGTATTGCCTGATCATCACATGCATTATTCAGCTTCACTTGACTGTAGCTGCTTCTCTGTAGATTCGATGTGTGAGGGTTAAACAGCTGTTTTCTCTGATTCTGGGGCTGTAGTGCAAGACAGATGCACTTTCACCATGTGATCAAGATGATGTCCTTCGTGAACTAGGACAGGCGCTGTCAAAGCTCAAAACCTATAAAAGAGCATCATACAATACGTTTATATCACTCGTGCTATAGATATAAGACTGCAGTAAATATGAAATGTTGACTTCGTCAAGAACACGTACGGATTGAATGTGGCCCATATCAAAAATCAATTTAGACGAAGGCTTGCCAGAATCTCTCCCCTGCCGCTTGCTCTAGAAGTTCACACATATAGAGATTACACACATATGAATGCTGAAGCCTGCGCTAGTCATGCATTTATGGTAAACTGTGCAAAAGAGAACAGATTCAGTCATTTAGTGTTGTAGCAGCACAACTCATCTTAATTCATAGACGATCTATACAGATACAAGATTAGAAATAGATCACATTATACTGAAGATTGTGTGCCAATGTGTCCAGGAGACTTTGAGAGAGCCCACATCTGTTGTTTTAATCGTCTGTAATAATAATAGCATGTCATTAGATTTTGCCGCTGTTTGTATTATTACTGATGCAATGTTTACTGAGGTATTTTTTAATAACATTTTTCTGTGGTACTCCAAGTGTGACACTTCAAAATACAATATGGCATAAAAGAGAAGAAAACACACACACACACACACACACACACACACACACACACACACACACACACACACACACACACACACACTATAACAAACTCACACATGCACGCACGAATGCACACACGCACAATAACAAACTCACACACTATAACAACACACACACACACACACACACACACACACACACACACACACACACACACACACACGCACACACATTATATTGAGTGCTTCAATCACATCATTCAGCGTTAAAAGATATTTGACACACTATAAGTGCGTGCGTATCTGGGAAAGCCGTTTGTGTTCAGTTTATCTTGGATAATGTGTAATTAGTTGGTCAGGGACACAACATCTGATTAACCTTTTCTGTATAATGTCGTATGTCAGAGATGAATGCACCTGGATGATTAAAACGCTTATACAGCTACAGAAAGAGTGATAATCATCCAAATATCAGGTCACACATCAGGTCTATATATATATATATAAGCATATAGAAAGGTGTTTATCAGACATTTTCCTATTGTAGTGTATGACATCTGAGCTTTTCAGAACAGAGCAAATGTCTGAGTACGTCATTAAGTTGTCATTACATCATCAGCATCCCATGAATGCTGTCGTTCAGACAGTCAAGACATCCCAGGAGCGAGGAAGGTTTGGAGAAATGTCTCAGTAATGGATGAATGGGTGCCGTCAGAATGAGAGTCACAGCACTCCAGTCCATCAGTCAACATCTGGAGGAGACGAAAGCTGTGTGTTTGTTGGAGGTTATTTACTGTCCCACCCTCAAATCTCTGTAATGTCCTCGATGCCGGTCTTCGGCTCAGGTCCTGTCTTCTGTGCTTCTGTTCCCGTCTGTGGGGTTTGAATCAAAAGTATCTGATTGATCAGTATTGATGCATACACTGGTCATGAAAGTCACGGCCAACGAAGGCGTGTTTCATGTCATGTCAACAGCATGGACTGATTCAACCCAAACTGTGTGGAATTATTAAAACCAGCCAATTAGATTAAAACAATGGCCTCATTCATGAAAAACGAGCAGTGCGTGAATAATTCATAAAGCCGTTCTGACGTAAATGTTCTTGCTGATGACACTGAATTTTAATAAACTGCTATTATAATATTTTACAAGTTCCTTTGCTCTGTTTTATTGATATATATTTTGTAGCTGAGAGTTGATAACTGTTTAGCTTTTGGCTCGTCACTGTTACTTTTCATCCAATCACAGGAGGGGGGGGCGGGACAAATACCACACTGACCAATCATCCTGCGTCTACAACAACTGAGCAACAATAGAGAAGCTAATATTACTGGTTACTGCATTTTTATATTCAGTAATATTCTTCAAATTGAGATGCTAGTAATACTGCCCCGTTCACAGGCATATACCCACTGTACGCCATCTGTCTTTTTCTCCGCACTAGTGACAACGTCTTGTAGTTGTGTGTACAAGTGAACATCAGAGACCCTACATAATCATACCAACAGCATCTGATGTCCGCTTCAAAGAGGTCTTTTTACAGGAACAATAACCCTGGAGCTTTTTTAGTTGAGCGACATAAAGGTGATGCTTAAAACTTCATCACTCAACAATTGGGAATATTATATGGAATTAGGACATGTGTAAGTTCATATTGAGATATTTAGGTCACACTTTAGTTTGGGGACCAATTCTCACTATTATCTATTAATGCAGAATAAGGCACAAGGCAACATGTGCTTTACAAGTGCCAATATGCTTGTAATAGGTGTGCTAATAAGCAAATGGGTTATTGTAAGAATTGGCCTATTAACAATAGTGTTACCAATATTTTCATTTCTGCACAATGAGAAAAATGTGACTTATTCTCAAAAAAAAAATCCAAGAAGTAAGAGACGCATTGGGAATGTCCATTTAACCCCATTGGCGTCTGCAAGAAACAGACCACGCAAAAAAAATCTGATGTGCCGTGTTGCTCCTGCTATACATGATCTGTCTGAAACGTGTCTTCAAAAGAGCACATGTGAGGTTTCTGTAGTGTACCGGTCATCACATTCACCTAACATGCAAAAGGATTTATAGTGGAGAGGACCTGCTTTTCAGCAAGAGCGCACCGGTGGATTTCTGCAGGTTTCCAAACGTCGCTTCTTTCACTGGAATACAACGAATGAAGATTCATCCCATTCTCTCCAATGATGGAAGCAAGTCAAATGGGTTTGGGAGAGTGAATCGTGAAATGATTGGATGATGAAAGAGTTATGGCTGCTAATCATTGTTATAACAATCCTGTCAGCTCCAGTAAAACGAACACTGATCTAAAGGGAGAATATGACCATTGGGACGTCGGATCTGGGACATGAGTAAAGCTTGCGACAGAGACTTCATAGAGAGGTCCCCAGAGCAATGTCAGCTTCAGAAAACATACATGACGAGTGGACAGAGAAACATGGTGTTGACTTGTGCTGAAAGAGCACTGGTTTGTGCCTAAGAGGACAAATGATCACACATTACTGTAAATCTGCAGTCAATGGTACCACCTCAAGTGCCACACTGATCTTATACATCTGCTTCTACACAATACACATTAAGTATAGTTTGACGAGTTCCCCTGCCCATCCAGTCCTGATGGTATAAGGTAAACGAGCTTGGCTTGGTGTCCTTGACAGGGGCTTGGCTTGCGCTCAGAGATCACAGAGAGAGAATAACAGGAATAGAGGAGGAGATGGGGAGGTGGAGGGATGCTTGGAGAACTGTTGCACAATGACTGCTGCTTATTGAGTTCATCAGTTAAAAAACTAATTCAGCTCTACCAAAGACAAGAGTGCCGTTATACAGCTCAACTCATGTTTTGTTCTCATCCGATAGTGGAAATTGAGGTATCGGTAAGCCCCTCCCCTCGAATGCAGACTAGCCAATGGCAGTTGAGTATCAGTTGCACGGGGAGCTCGGACATCTTTAGGTTTCAGCGTCATAGAGAAACATTGGAAGATGTGAAGCTCGCATCGGTTTTGTGGGGTTTATGCATCAAAAATGTTAAAGCGATGTGCCTGGGGTACTAATAACACTGATTCCAGGTGTCTTGAGAGCAATATAATTTATTATATTATATTTCTTAAATCCAAATAAAACAGAGTAAAATGTCCATAAGTATTCAACCCCAATACAACGTTCATTTTCTAGTTGTCATACACTCATTAAGTTACACTTTTCATCTGCTGAAGCACGTTAATGTTGTCTTGTGCTTAAGCAAGGTATCTCTGGATAAAACTAGCTAACGTTAAAGTTAGTGAGTCCATGCTAACGTGCAGCGAACTGATCGCATCTTGTACGGTGTAGGTCAAAAACTGCTTAAACTGGTTAAATGTACATTAATTTAATCGTCCCCTGCGATACATGAACAGTGTTGATCTGCATGTTGTCATCCGCGATCTTAATATGAGACGTCTCCCGCTTCCATTGTGATCAAGTAACCCAACGTATTTATCTTTTAATATCTTATAAACCCCTACATGGAATATTTGATTCCCATTTGGTGTCCAAAATCATCATGAAACAAGGTTTTCACACTGACCGCTCTCATTGTAAGAGCATGAGCAACTCTGTTTGTTTGTCCAAAGGAGCAACCGTAACTAAGGGGGGCGGGGCTTACCGATAGCTCAATTGATAATATTGCAGCAAAGGCACTGTCAGCTTTCATTGCATGAAATGCTTTCAGCAAAGCATCTCTTTTTGTGTTCTTCAGAAGAGGGAACATCATCTTAAAATAGCGTCAATATCTTGACTCCACATGATTGGCGTGTTAATATTCGAGCAGCTGAGAAGAGTAAGGGTGTGAGATGCTAGTTGACGGTCCATGAAGTGTGTCTGCTATAAAACACAGCCCCTACCGCTTGAGCTGTCACGGACCCCACAATCACAACACAGCTGGAGCCACAGCACGTCTGGAGCAGGACTTGCTCTCAACCCAAACCAGCCCACCGCTCTCTCTCTTCATCTCTCATCCACATATCTCCAGACTCTGTGGAGGGATATTATCTGTGATACAGGATTTGCTCTCAACCCAAACCTCTTAGTGATTACTAACAGCCCACCACTCTCTCTCTTCATCTCTCACCTCTCTCTCATCCACATATCTCTAGACTCTGTAGAGGGATATTGTCTGTGATGTTTCGGCTCAGACTGTGTCCAGATGGCCATTCTTATTTATATGTTTCAGGTCTTTAGCTGAATTGTACCCAGAACACTGACTCACTCACATTCCCACGCCGGCGCTCAGGTCAGATGATTTTAGCATTCATTTAATGTTTGAGTCAGTGGACTCGTGCAAGCGTGTCTTTATATCTACAGTAAAGTCAGATAAAGCCGAGAATATCTGCCTGGATGAAAGGAAGAAAAACAGCAGTGTACAGTTTTAATTTGGTTATTTTGAAACTCTGGATTGTTTTCTAAAGATGTTAAATGCAGTGGTTAAGCATAACACATGTTATGTACATCTAACTCACTGGTTTGGTATAATAATACATACAAGCACCTAGTCAGCTGATGTCTGCAAACACATGCATAAATAAAACACTTAAAAATACTGGGTGTAATCATGTTTCTGAGTGGATGACAAATTATTTGGTTGAAAAAAGTAGATTAACTGTTTTCTACATTTAAGGATCTGGAGCTGTTCAACGTGAAGGTTTCCGTTTAATACAGAAATGTGTTTATATTACATCCACACAGGTCTTGTGCCATATTTAAACTGTTAGAGCTGCAGTGTTCCCTGTATTTGAATCAGATTATAATGAAAAACAAATAATGAAATATGATTATGAAACACTGACACCTTTCATGTTGGGTGACAATCTTGACGAACAGTACACAATCTTTATTTCCCTTCTTTATATACATCGTTTTGGTGTTTTTAGGTTTTAGCAACACAAAACAAATAACACAGATTTAAATTATAAAATCATCTTACATATCGTGTGTCTGTTACCATGCATGATGCCATCACAATAAAAACAATATATGATGCCATCACTTTATTATATGCAGCCTGGCTTTATTGTAGTGCAAACGGTGGATATCTCTGAACTTAAATCTCTGAAAATAAACCAGCTGATGATCACAGAAGATTATATCAAAGACGGTAAACCAACGTGTCATTACACCTCATGCTGTGTGTAAAGGAAATGTTTCTTGTGTAGAGTTTAGGGCAGTCAAAGTTAAAGTAATAACACATTAGGACAATCTCTAAAATATCTGCAGCATTATAATAGGTTCTATTTGCCTCTATGCATCACCCGCAGTTCAAGCCAGGATGCTGCCATCTTAGCAACAATATTTTTAATCCAAACTTTTCTAAATCATCATAAAGAATTCCGAGCTTGTCACATTGCATCATGGTATTACCTTCTGGCAATACATGCAGTGCCATGTTTGAACAACATGGTGTTTCAGAAGTCATTATAATTTGTTATGCTACCTGCCTTCACATTAGGAGTGCACTTGTGGTAATCGTAAGATATGTTTGTTTCCTGGTATACTTGTTGCATTGTGTGCATGGGGACTATATACAGCTGCAAAACATGAAATATTAGACCGAAAATAAGAGGTAAACCGAAATAATCACCAAAAATAAATCACACAAAATGCATTTTTGTGTGATTTACCCCCCCCAAAAAAACAAATTTCAGAAAAAAACAAATAATTTGTGGGAGCTGAAGGATTTATCTGAATACTTTTTTGGGAAGTTTCATTAAAAATCAACTGGAGTCATGATCCATGACAAAAGGGGAAACCCAGAGCATGAATTATTTAAACGCCCTATAGCACCTGCAAAAGAGCAGTTAAGTGAAAGCCATTCAGCTGTCAAGAGTGGGAAATTACTCCAATGTTTTCCAATTACATTCACTGAAGCATGTTTTGGAGGTCCTCCAGACTAGGATTTTCATGTGCAATAATAATAATACTGCATGAGAGAGATGTGCTTTAAATGTTCGTTAATAGTATGTATGTTTTGAATGCTGCTTACAGGAAAAGAAAGGAAATCAATCAATCTATCATTCTGCTACTGCTGCTCTGAAAGTCTAGGGCAACCCATTGAACCATAAGGTGAAAAGTTGTGGAACTTGGCACAAGACAGGATATAAGTCTGAACATTAACCACACCAAATTTGAAGTCTCTAACTCAAACCCTCTAGCGCCACCACTTGTCCAAAGTGGTGCAAACTCATGTTTGCACTAATAAATATAAATAATAATAAAATAATATTATTATTTTATTATAGGTAGGCTCAAAAAACCTACTACTATTATTATTATTAGTGGTGGGCATAGATTATTTTTTTTAATCTAGATTAAAATGGCTCATTTGAATTCTGCCGAAGGCGTTCAGAATATGTGTGCTACCCAAATAATGACTAAAAGTAAGTCTTTGAGAACGGGTTTCTCAAGCCAGGTGGCGCATTAGACCAGGGGCTCATCTCCTGTTTCCAAAATGCATCACAAACTTTAATCTCTTCCCGTCCCAATCCCACGAAAAAACTGGAGGAAAATCCCGTTCCACCCCCGGAAGAATGACTCCCATTCCCTCCCACTCCCGTGTTGTTTTTTTTTTTTTTTTTTTGATAACTGTCAATTACAGTAAAAATATAGTACAGATCACAGCGTGCCCACCTTATTAGTTGAATAAAAACCCAAAATGTCGTTTTTTGTTATTATATTGAACTGAAAGCCATCTTATGCACAGTGTTGCACAGATTAAATTTCATGTAAATCATCCATGCTAACACACACGTCTTCTATTTTTATTTTTTGACATTTCACTCTCTATAGATATATTTTTCAAAGACGTAGTTTCTAGCTCAAATTCACATGAGACCTAAAGCGCATCCTGATTGCTTAAAAGCGCAACGTTTCGTTGTTATTCTGAGTGCACACAAATAAACGTAGAGTCTTTACAGATTCGAAAGATGTATTAGGCTACTTTTATCTGTATGACCAAGAATGACGGAGATTTTAAGAGCAAGTGAACGCAGCAAACCCTGTCCTGCAGCAAACACGCTTCCACACAAACACTTCAATAGCGCACATTTCTCTAGGTTAACATCATATTGAGCGGCCATGTAAAGTTGCTACTACATACATCTTTCAGATGAAAAGCCATATTTGAGGTTGATGAATGATAGGTGAGTGTTTGGATGTCCTGCCCGATTGTATTACCACATAGACCAGCCGTTAACAATCTGTCCATCACGGACTGCGAGCCTCTAGTTCGAAGACTCGTTCTCGCCCCCTACAGTGCAATTCGGCTAGGTATACATCCGCGTTAAAATATCAGGGTGAAAGTCATCATAGCTTGCGTAGTATAGACCCAGCTCCCAACCCAACTTTGAGAATAGATTAACGGCGATATTTTTTTTATCGCCCGATAAGAGTCTCACGTTAACGCAGCACGTTAACGCCGATAACGGCCCACCACTAATTATTATTATTATTAAAATTATTATTTTATTATAAGTAGGCTCAAAAAACCTACATTAAACACTTCTCTTTTAGAAAACTACAGACCTGTCTCTCTCCTTCCATTCATAGCCAAAACACTCAAACACGTTGTCTTCAACCAGGTCTCATTGTTTCTTTCACAGAACAACAAACTGGACGCTAAACAGTCAGGTTTCAGGAGTGGCCATTCAACGGAGACCGCGCTACTATCGGTCACTGAAGCCCTGCGAATTGCAAAAGCTGATTCCAAATCATCAGTCCTCATTCTGCTGGATCTGTCTGCCGCTTTTGAAACTGTCAATCATCAGATCCTCCTGTCCACCCTCTCCTCACTGGATATCACTGGGATTCCACTTCACTGATTTGAATCCTATCTCACTGGTCACCTGAGGAGGGGAGGTATCCAAAGCACATCAATTGGTCACTGGGGTTCCCCAGGGCTCGGTTCTTGGACCCCTCCTCTTCTCCACATACACTACATCACTGGCTCCCATCATACAGGCACATGGCTTCTCATACCATTTCTATGCTGATGACACACAGCTCTATCTCTCATTTTGACCAGATGATCCAACGGTAGCTGCACGGATCTCAGGCTGCCTGGCCGACATCTCAGCATGGATGAAAGAAAACCATCTACAGCTCAACCTAGCAAAGACTGAGCTTCTTGTCTTCCCTGCAACTCCAACTCTACAGCATGATTTCACGATTCAGTTAGGTTCATCAACAATTACCCCATCAGCTTCGGTCAGAAATCTTGGTGTAATCTTTGATGACCAGCTGACCTTCAAAGAGCACATTGCAAAGACTGCTCGATCTTGCAGGTTTGCATTGCACAACATCAGAAAGATCAGGCCCTTTCTGACAACTTCTTGTCCAGGCCCTTGTCATTTCTAGACTGGACTACTGCAATGCTCTTCTAGCTGGACTTCCATCAAACACAATAAAACCTCTACAAATGATTCAGAATGCAGCGGCACGACTGGTCTTCAACGAGCCCAAAAGAGCCCATGTTACACCTCTCTTTGTCTCCTTGCACTGGCTACCAGTTGCAGCTCGCATCCAGTTCAAGACACTGATGCTTGCATATAGAACAATCACAGGCTCAGCACCCTCCTACTTCCACTCACTATTACGAATTTACATCCCCTCCAGAAGTCTGAGATCTGCTAGTGAGCAACGCCTCGTGGTACCATCACAGAGAGGCTCAAAATCACTCTCCAGAACATTCTCGTTCACCATTCCTGGCTGGTGGAATGATCTTCCCACCCCCATCCGGAATACTGGATCCCTGTCAAATTTCAAGCAACAAAAATTGCTCCTCATTCTGCTTCTGTTGTTCTTGGTCCCTCACTTGCTGCTGGCAGCTATATTCTTTATTTGAGTCCCCCCACTTGCTGGTAGCCCTCAGTCCCATTGTTGATGGATTGATTTGTTTTGTTGTTTCACAGTTTGTCAGTAATGTTTGTGTGTGTGTTTGGCATTTTATGAAATGATGTGTTTGTTGTCAATGAAGTATAATAGTCAGCGCTGCACTATTTTCTTAAGGTGCTGAATATTTTTTGGTCCTTCTGTTTGATATGTTTGTGGTTTAATAAAAGTAATTTATTTGTGTCCACCCACATCTCTTTGTCTGGTGTTGGGAATTAATTTGTGTAGCCTGTTTATTGGGTTTCATTGGTTATAACCCAAGTAATCTTGGGTTGGAGGTTGCCAGGTGGGGTAATTATCTGGAGCTATACCGGGGGTTCCTGAAATCCTCCTCTTGACACATTATTTTTGGGAATAGTCTCCCACTCTTCTGGGAAGGCTTTCCTTAACATTTAGCAGTGTTTCTTTCAAGGCCATTCATCCAGTAGAGTATTTGTGAGGTCCTGGCTCAGATTCTCCATTCAGGTTCATCCCAAAGGTGTTTGATGGGGTTGATATCAAGGGTCTGTATGGGCTGGTCAAGTTCCTTTACGTTGACTCTAAACCAAACTCATGGCCTTACGGTTCATGGCTGAGATTCTGCTTTTCCTAAACACCTCCACCGTCCTATAACACCACTTATAGTTGACTGTGGAATATCCAGCAGGGCTAAAACTTCACAAACTGACTTGGGTGGCATCATATCACAGTACCACACTTGAGTTCACAGAGCTCTTCAGAATGATCCATGTTTGTAAATGCAGACTGCATGGAAGGGTGCTTGATTTGATTCTGTTGAAATGGGTCTGATTCAGTGGCAATGGTCCATATAGTGGAGATAGACAGACTGTGCTGATAGCAAAGTGACAACAGCACAGCTTAAGCTCGTTGCTAAAGCTCTGAGGACCCTTCACACTGCCGTCTTCCTCGTTCATGAAGTGTCTCCCTCACCCTGAGTGTAGGCGCTGAGAGGACGAGCAGCCATCCATCTTTTTCGGTCTGTGTGAATGCAATGATGCCTTTTATCCACGAGAGCTGAGAGCGAGGAAATGTCTCAAAATGAGAGGGTCATGCTGGAGTGGTCCGCTAGTGTGAGCTTCTTTAAGAGCAGCTGGGATAAGAGTCGTTTTATTTTGGATTACAGAGACAGCATTTTCCGCATGAAATTAGACTTTCTTTATTTCGCCGCGAAGCATGTCCAGTTGCCCGCCATCGGGAGTTTTGTTTCATTAGTGTGTGTTGTAATGAGTGCTGATCTGGCACTGCAACAGAGCTCTTTACTGCGTCCCACATGATGCACTATACACTATGTACTTATGCACTATGTACGCAATCCTGTAGTGTATGAATAATATAGAGTCTTATAGCCCCTCCCTCTTCATGATGTAATTAAAGCTGGGACAGATGAGTGAGTGAAGTGTTCAACATTGCGCACTTAGTTTTTTCGGTTAAGTGCATCATGTGGATATTTAAAGTGCTTTTTCTTTTCAGAATTATCCGTGTGAACACACTACGCACACTATTTGTACTACAAAACGTGAAGCCATTAGAAAAACGATAACAGACATATCAGGTATATATTATCCGTGCTGAGTAAGAGGCCATTTCATACTGAGTGTGATGCACAAAAGGAGGCGAATCGCCAACGAACAGTGCAAAATAATTGATCATGCCTGCACGCTAGGTGTCGCCGACCAGCAATGCATTTTTCCTCAGATACGTATCTGGTCCACTGCTCAATATATAGAATTAAATTAAGATAAATACATTTTGGTTCTACACCAGAAACACAAACTAGCAATAATGCATACAAGAATGCATCTTAAAATATAAATAGAGGTACAATTATCATCAAGCAACATTTGAAAATGCATGTGATTATTTATGTTTTTGCCCATTTTAAACCAGCATCGAGTGTTTGAAATAACTTCCATTGATTTATAATGTATAACAGGCAGACATGCACTCCTTGTAGTGTTGTTAAAAGTCCCGACTTTAGTACATAGAATGTAAATAGAATCTATAGCTATTCGCACTTAGTGTAAATAACATATCGCTAAAAAATACTGCGATTTTAATTTAGTGTAATGGAATCTAATTGCTATTCTCTTAGTGCAAACAGCCACTGCCATATCCAGTGACCTACAGAGTCCAGGATCACTGCTGACACATACGTTTCTCATTAGTATGTGAACATGTATGCGATCTGACTGTATGGTTACATTAGAGTTTAGACTTGGACGTGTGGAAATACTTCAATGCTAAGCTGATCTACATTTACGCATTTAGCAGACATTTTTATCCAAAGCCTGAATAGGCTATGTGTTTTTTTTATCAGTATGTGTGATCCCATGACCTTTTGCGCTGTTAACGCACTGAGCCACGGAAACACTCATCCCTGGATCCGTACACCACATTTATGATTTACCGGAGAAATATCACGTTTTGGCTTTTACCATTTCGTGCATAATATTCAGCATGTGCTAGTCTCCACAGCTTGTCCTTGTTCTGTTAATACAGTACATTTCCGGAAATGTCTATATATTTTTCTTTGGCTCGTAGTAAAAGCTAGTGCCTGGTTTCCATGGAAATCCAACAAATGATGCTGTGCAGCGGCATTATCATCATCGTCCATTCACTACAAACATGCCTTTGTTGTTTCAGATAGTCTGAACGATTTTTAATTTCGCTTGCATTCGCATTCTGTTAAAACCCAAGACCCAGTCACACAATCCAGGGGCATTTGCATGCATTTATTGGGAGATGATAAGATGATCAGTTTATGGGTTGGAGGTTTCAGGAGGTAGACTGGTTTTATATGAACATCAAATCTAATCTCAACAGTACATTAATGTAGCTGGAGCAGAGAGATGATCTGGTTTCATAGAGCTCTGAATTAAATATATATAGCTAACCTTAACTATGATGGAGTGTAGTGATTGCAGAAGGCTTGAGTGGGAGGCGAGTCTCTGTGGCTCTACTCCGCTCACGTATGCTGCTCCAGACCAGCTCTCAGTCTGAGCATTGATGTGTGATAAACAGCTTCATCGTTTTCTCAGACAGAGAAGAAATAACTGGCCTAACTGGCCACTTGTAGTCTGAAACAGCAATATCATGCTCATGCACAGCTGTGATTATACGTGTTCCCCTGAGAATCGAATGCACGACCATCCATACGGCCAAAAAACTATTTTTTTTTGCCATGCTGATATTCAGAACAAGAGAATGATGAGCATGTGATCTGTGACACTGGAGCACAAAACTTAAGTCGCTGGGGTATAATTGTAACAATAGCCAACAATACATTGTATGGGTCGAAATTATCAATTTCAATTTTATGCCAAAAATCATTCGATATTAAGATCATGTTCCATGAAGATATTTTGTTCCATAAATATATTACAACTTAATTTGTGATTATTAATATGCATCGCTCAGAACTTCATTTGAACAACTTTAAAGATGATTTTCTCAATATTTAGATTTTTTTGCACCCTCAGATTCCAGATTTACAAATATTGTCAGATCATAACAAACCATACATCAATGCAAATATTATTTATTCAGCTTTCAGATGATGCATAAATCTCAATTTTGAAAAATGTACACTTAAGACTGGTTTTGTGCTCCAGGGAAAAGCTTTCACACTTATTACTCCTGAACCTTTCAGAGAATATTCGTGTGTTTTTCATATATTAATGAATACATGTATTTCTTTCTCTCTCTCTACTTGTCAGCACACAGTTACATGTTTAATAACCTGCGTGCGTCCTTGAGAGGGATTTCATTAGAGCGCTCTCGAGCTCGCTCCACAATCCACACCTTCTTTCCTGCAATCATTTTCCTCACAGAAGAGCGTACAGGTGCGTCATCAACTCCTGTGAACTTCAGCTCGACTGATCACTGCTTCCAACAGTTCCCGGTTTACTTTTCTGTCTTAATAACAGCTAAAGTTATATCAATTATCATGTTCGATGTAGAATTTAGCATTGGCATTTAATATAATTCAGGATTGTGCAAGTTCTGTTATTGTTTTGCATGATTTTTTTATGCTTCTGTGTGAAGTTTATTTTATTGTTTGTTTGATTTGGCTCACTAAAGCTACATGTATTTGTTTAAAACTTAAAATAATCAAAGCTGTATTTTCATCATCATAACTCCAGTCTTTAGTGTCACATGATCTTCAGAAATCATAATAATATGCTGCTCAAGACACATTTCTGATTATTATCAATGTTGAGAATCTGAGTATAGTGATGCTAGTATAAACCGGGAGTCTCTGGTTAGCATCTTGTGAGAAGTGATATTTGTATGATTGCATTACATAACAAAATATCCAAGCCAGTGTCGCTGATAGAAAAGATGCACTAACACACTTTACAATCAAAACATGTTTGTTGGGTTCATTACAATATTGCGTTATTGCGTTATGCCATGAAAAGTAACCAATTGTGTTACTAAGTAACTAATGTGTTTTGTTACTTTTGCGTTACTTTTTTGTCACCTGGGCTGGGCTTGCTTAGTTTTTAATAACAAAAAATAGTAATGTAAACTTAAAAGTAATGCGTTATATTTCTAGTCACTTGAAAAAAGTAATCTGATTACATAACTAGTGTTACTTGTAATACATTACCCCAACACTACTCAGTACTGTATGTGTTTGTGGTTCGTAAGTGCATGATGGTGATAGACATAATGAAGAAAAATGCTAATTAAAAGAAAAGATTGTGCAACTCTGGGAGTATATCGTGCAACTCTATGATCTCTAAAACGTGTACGGTTCATATTTATTACAGATTTAGATTGCATTAGAAAGCTGAAAAGTGCACAAGCCTCTTTATAAGGTGCCTTAACAGGTAATAAAAACCTGTGCACTCACGAGGGTCCTCTGAGAGCACAGACGTAGTCCCCTAATAAGTACGTCTATATCCTCTATCAAGTGAAAAAAAGCACTGAAGGAGGAGCAGAGAGCTCGTGCCAAGGAGACGCCAGCGCTGGAGGCAACAATGGGCCGAGAAATGGAAAAGCATTAGTCTAGATGAACTCTAGAGATCTAGAGACAGCAATTACGTGCCCTCACAAAGCAGCGGCTGCAGAGGTATTATGGGTCGCTGAGACTGCCTCTGCTTTATCACACAAGTCTTTGTGGCAGTCAACAAAACAAGCACCAGCTGCTTATTATGGACACACACATTGACATAAAGGCGTGTTCAAGTGTTTGTCCAGTGACAGGACAGGCAAAAATAATGTGGTCTGAAGAGAGGGAAGGACAAATAGACCCTCTGTGTGTGTGTGTGTCTGTGTGTGTGTGTGTGTGTGTGTGTCTGTCTGTGTGTGTGTGTGTGTGTGTGTGTGTGTGTGTGTGTGTGTGCCACACGCTAAGCTGAGAACTCAGTCACCGCCACAGGAGTGACCCGTAAGAGGATCTCATTAGTCTGAGCTTGAAGCACAGGGAATTCTGGGAACTTTCCCTGAGGGAAAGAGGGACGAATAGGTAAAAGCAAGGAGTGTGTGTGGACGCATAGTCTTCTTGAGCAATGATTTCCTAACAAAGGCTGCTGGAAAGAGTCAGTTTAGAGCTCTCTCTCTCTCTCACACGCGCACACGCACACACACACACACACACACACACACACACACACACACACACACACTGTGCATTTCCTGTGCTCACATCCTAAATACCACCAAACAATAACATACACTCACATTGAACTGAAAATCACATCCATAATTACATCTAAAAGTAATACTCAAAGCACTCAAAATTAATATAACTTTTCAAAATGCATTATTGAAAATCAACAAAACTTGCTATCAATAAAAATACATAACCAATAAAACAAACCAAACTACAAAACAACTCCATTCAACATGATCAAAATAACTGTGACTCGTTTGTTTCTTTTAAAGGGAAGAATAATGTGTACGTTTTGTGCAGGTGCCACATCTAACAACATATAATATGTGTATATATTCACAACAATATTTCAATATTCCCATCACATCTCAATGCACACAAACCAGCATTAAAGGGATGCAGGTATATAATGGGTTTGTCAGTCTGATCGGAAATAAGGTTAAGAAGATACCAGCTTGATGCGATGAGCACTTTTAAGGAAAGGTTAATGGCATCAACGTTTTATCTGAAACACTTAAATAGCAAATAGATGGGAGAACTGGGAGAGTCTGTGAAATACTCAGGGTGTATTTCTAGTAAAAGAAAGACTGTGAGACTAAAGGGACTACACATCTTTTCCTAGATTTCGGTTTCATTTTGCAGTCTATATGAGTCGATACTAGTTGCCAAAAATCAGAGCAAAGCAAGGCAGGAACTTTTCACAAAACAGCATAGTGCATGATGGTCTACAAACTTTTAACATTATGACTCCATCCCATTGAAGATATCAAATATGTCTCATACTTTGCACCAATGTAACAATAGTTTGAGTTTAGTCCAGAGCAACACAGGTTACCCCGCTCCACGATGCCCATCGGAGGTGGTTGCTGGCAGAGCCCGTGGATTTCTGTGCATAGGGGTATTTGCAGTTGCCCCGCTCTGATCCCATAATCTTGGGTACCAGATGACCAGATTTCGCAATACTGGTTAAGGGTAAATGTGTGAGTTATTCCAGCAAGAGAGATGTTCGAGAGAGGAGTGCAGGTGCCGTCTGGGGCGTTATGAGGGACTGTTAACTCCCCCCCCCTCAGGGACTTTCCTCTGGAGCTGTCCCGTGATGAATCCTTGAAGCACGCCTTTGGCCAAGTGAAGCTATTGATGATCTGTTTGTCAATGATTAATGATGTTTCGAGTGACGCTGCAGGCTCATACTAAGGAACGATACAACCCAATTGCTGATACTAAAGAGCAATTTCAAACACATCTTAATCTGGTTGCAGGGCATTTGAAGGTAACTGATAATTTGATGGCTCGTTTATATTGGCCAGGCATTTGTGAATGTCAACTGCTGAATCTGCCAGACACTCCAAAAGTGCTGTCGCGATCTCTTACTTTCATCAAGACCCTCTTCAGAAAAATTGTCATGGACCTCATTATACCATTAGAACTTAGACATCACTTCTTATTAATCCTGGTTGGCTCTGTGCAACGTGTCCGCAAAAAGCATTATTAATGGCTTTCAGCAGCATCTCCAGCATTCGAGGACTGTCTTGAGATCGGTGCAGAGGGAAGGACTCGGGGAAATCCCAAAGAAGTGCACAATTAGATGGGTGGAAGTAAGATATCTGGACTTCCACTTGAGTCAAAGACAAGTGCGTCCCCAAATTGACAAGACCTTGGCAGTTGAGACCGTTCCCGTAGCAGGCTGGCCATCAGAAAAGCTTGTGTTATTTGGACTTCACTAGCCTAACTGATCTCACTAAAAAGGGAGCACCAGACCAGAGTCTCACTACAGTATATGTATAATTTGCACTCTCTCTTTTGTTTTACAGACAGAAGCAGATGTCTTGGTTCCGGGCATTGGATGGAAGGAGTGCCTGAACATCAGCAGAAAGAGAAGTACATGAAGGCATCACGATTCTCTCTGGAATCGATTCTGAATATGCTCACGAAGAGTAATGTAAGTGGTTAAATGTACTTGCACCTCAGCTTTTATGCTCTTGTAACACTTGTAATTCATGTAAACCTTTTCAAACTTTATGCATGATTATTTTAGGTTCAAGTGTTGTGCATGTAAGGAATTGAAAGCAAGCAGAATATGGTGGTTTCTAAAGCACGCAGTGCCATCTGCTGTTAAAAAACAAAGCTCAGAATCAATTCCAGAGAGAATCGCGATGCATTCGGAAAATCTCTGAATCGATGCAGAATCATTTATCGATTTGCAATGCATCGATTTATTGTCACAGCCCTAATTACAGCTTTAACGTATGAGTGGAACCCTAAGTATAGTATATACTCTTTCATATAGTACTCTGCATATGTGACCCTGGAGCACAAAACCGGTCATAAGGGTCAATTTCTTTCAAATTTAGATTTATGCATCATCTGAAAGCTGAATAAATGATATTTACATTGATGTATGGTTTGTTATGATCGGACAATATTTGTAAATCTGGAATATGAGGATGCAAAAAAATCTAAATATTGAGAAAATCACCTTTAAAGTTGTTCAAATGAAGTTCTTAGCAATGCACATTACTAATCAGTAATTAAGTTTGGATATATGTACAGTAGTAAATTTACTAAATATCTTCATGGAACATGATCTTAATATCCTAATGATTTTTGGCATGAAATAAAAATGTATAATTTTGAGCCATACAATGTATTGTTGACTATTGCTACAAATACACCGTGCTGCTTATGACTGCGTTTGGTACACATATAAGTACTCTATGTGACACACTTTAGCTTCAGTTTCTCCTTATACAGTCCTGATGTAGTCTACTTCTGCTACCCTTCACAAAACCCACTGTGGACTCAAGGGACAGAAATCAGACTGTAGTGGAATTGATCACTATTGAATGGTTCACATACTAATGCTTTAATATTTCACAGCTCCAGGTCCCATGACGATGATTAAGAGACCAATTATGAATGTGAAAAATGAATAACCTTAATCCAAAGTGACTCTCTAGTAATCAGTCAAAGTTGCAGTGCATGCAAATGACTCTTACATGTGAAAGGACGGCGGCAGGAGCATTAGAGGTGACTGCGGTAAGTCATAAGTCACACACACAAACCACGTGGGGTGCAGCCTTCCCTTCAGTCAGACAGCAACAAGAGCAGGGAGGAAAAAACAACGCGGTAAGACATTAGGGCTTGCAGCTGTGGTTAGAGATGCAGACATTTCAAGCAGTGAGATGTTTTTGTACGAGTCATTAAATCCCACAAGGCATGTTACTTTCATGTAACGCTCACAGTGACACTCTCATGCTCTTTGTAGTTGAGGCGTGAGTCATTAATTCACACTTTGCTGCTGTTAAAATGCCATGTAAAGCTTGAAATGAATATAAAAACGAGATGTGGCTGCTGGAATTCTACTGTAAAAAATACGGTGACAACATTTTAGGTTATACGATTTTAACTGATATTTACAGTTAAATACCGTAATTTCATTACCCGATGTAATGCTAATAAACCAACCTGTTGAAGTACTAAAATCTGTTTTGTACCTTTGAAATACTCTGATAAACATCAAAAGCAGGTGATGAGAAAGTCACATGATGAACCAAAGCCAATCACAAGCAGCTTTTAAATAATAACATATACAGAAGGTGCACAGCGTCATTCACACAAACATTAATCACCATCATGGTAACACTCAATAAACTGAAATATGCATTAAATAATAACATTACATGTAACATACAACCCTATTAAACATAACTGGTAACTGGTAAGAAAAACTAAGAATAAACATAGTTATTTAAAATAAAAAAACATAAAATAAAAAAAATATTTGTAACTTACGTTAACCATTTAACAGGTTTTTACTGTAGTATTTTCACAGTTAAAATCACGGGGTTGTTTTACAGTGTACTGATGGTACTCAAAATCTCTCTCCTCACCAAGAGTCTCCGGCTCTCATTCATCACCAAGCTAAAAATAAAGGTCCCACTTTATATTAAGTGGCGTTAACTA